>JAODUO010003475.1:0-31205 GCA_025642075.2 Ridgeia piscesae | reverse complement strand
CATCACGGATGACGTTCTCGAGGAAGACCTTGAGTACACCGCGAGTCTCCTCGTAGATGAGACCCGAGATTCGCTTGACTCCACCACGGCGAGCCAGACGACGGATTGCCGGCTTGGTGATACCCTGGATGTTATCACGCAAAACTTTGCGATGACGCTTAGCGCCACCCTTTCCAAGACCCTTTCCTCCTTTGCCGCGACCAGACATGTTTAGCTTTTCGAATGCGATAGCTCAACGAATGATTACACAAACCGCCGCCGACCTTTATAGCCGAAAAGCGCGCGTTCTTGCGATGGCTTTGTGTGGCGACACGGACCTCAGAGTAGAACTCAACTGTAGACACGGACTGCAGAGTAGGATACCAGAGTGATTATTGTGCAAACACGGACCGCGCAGTAGTACGTGCTCTGCCGCCCGCCCGCTTTTTTGTGTACGTGGTAGTTTACGCGCGCGTTTAAAATTTACCGCCGACCAACAGTTTCCTTTGTTCAAATGTGTCATCGAATGCGTATCAAATGTTGGCATATTGCAAATCGAATTGTTATCCAACTGGACACTGCCTGGCCAAAGGTGCTCAATGTTTCTATGAACCATTCACCAGCCAGCATTCCTTTTCACACATGGCAATAAGACAGGCTTCAGTAGCAATTGGCAACTGGCCACTGTCTGCCCTGTGTCCACTGTCCACTGAGTCGAGCAGATCACGAAAGCAATTCATCTACCCCCGTTAATCCCCTCAGTGAATCACTCACAAATAGTACACTGATCAACTAAGCATTGGCAAGAAGTGTTTCGTTGATTCGAATATTAACAAGAAATTCATTATAACATCACTTAAAGTCGAGGTGGGTTTAATTGAACCACGCAAGGGAGGGTGGTTTTCTGAATATGTGTGTGTCGCTTTATTGGAAAATACATCACGGAATGCTACCGTGAAAATTGGGACATTTTGGTAGCAACTCGGCATGACACGTGCAACTGGTAACATTGTTACATATGTGTTTAGACGCATTAATTTCGCGTATTGTACAGATAGGTTTTGAGAATAAAGTGTTTTCATTTTGCAAGTTATTATTGAAAATAAACTTGTTGACATTCACGCTTACACGGTTTTATTATAAAGGCTATTATTATCATCATCAACAATACACGTAAGACAAAGAAGCATTCGCATTTCGACGCAAGCAACAATCAAACCTTCGCATTAAAAATCTCGGTCTTCATACATATCTCGTGATGGACCGAAAACAACTGCTCAGCTAAATAAGGGGCATACTTGGATGAGTAATTCGCAAGGTGCTGGGAATTTGCGTGAGGAAGAAGGCGCGCATTGAATCGCTGTTGTGTTTTGCGATGGGCGTATGCGATGCGAGGATATGCGGCCATGGGAATGTGTACAATAGTTTACATACACAACATTGCGACAAATAGTCAGTACTCTTTTGTGAATAAATGGTTGGCTCTGAAAAGAGCCGTTTGTTTTTGTGGCGTAATCGCAACGCTTAGCGGGTGCTCGTGTACTTGGTGACGGCCTTGGTTCCCTCGCTGACGGCGTGCTTAGCGAGCTCGCCGGGCAGCAGCAGACGGACGGCGGTCTGGATCTCGCGGCTCGTGATCGTCGAGCGCTTGTTGTAGTGAGCGAGACGGGAAGACTCGGCGGCGATGCGCTCGAAGATGTCATTCACGAACGAATTCATGATGCTCATTGCCTTGCTCGAGATACCGGTATCGGGGTGCACCTGCTTCAGAACCTTGTAGATGTAGATTCCGTAGCTCTCCCTCCTTCGTCGACGGTGCTTCTTGTCACCGCTGCGTGGCGTCTTCGCCTTGCTGACGGCCTTCTTGGCGCCCTTCGATGCTGCTTTAGGAGGCATGTTGTAATTAGTCGTTGTACGAATACAGAGAACTGCCGGCGCACATCGACCGCGCCGCTTTTATAGCGCGCGACGTGTGGCGAGGGGGTCGTTACGGTCACGTGGTCGTTGCGAGCGAATCGTTTGGCGGGGTGGGGCCCCCGGGGGGCGCGGGGGCCAATTCTTTTGTTTTTCACCCAAAATCAAAAATCATGTCTGGACGCGGAAAGGGGAGGAAAGGCGAAGGGAAAGTCCAAGACTCGCTCGTCGCGTGCCGGACTTCAGTTCCCCGTCGGTCGTATTCACCGTCATCTGCGCAAGGGCAACTACGCCCAGCGGTCGGAGCCGGTGCGCCCGTCTATCTCGCTGCCGTCATGGAGTATCTGGCAGCTGAGGTCCTCGAGCTGGCAGGAAACGCCGCCCGCGACAACAAGAAGTCGAGGATCATCCCCCGTCACTTGCAGCTCGCCATCCGCAACGACGAGGAGTTGAACAAGCTCCTGTCCGGCGTCACCATCGCCCAGGGTGGTGTACTGCCCAACATCCAGGCGGTGCTTCTGCCGAAAAAGACCCAGAAGGCCCACTAGACGACACTCGGTCTCAAAACAAAAACAAACGGTTCTTTTCAGAGCCAACCACATCCTCACAGAGGAGTTTCTGCTACTCGTTGTTGTTATCGCGCTGTTTTCTCTCTTTCACGTCCTTTTACTTTACCTTTACTTCACCCGTTTCCCCCGCCTGTCCGTTTATAATGGATGGCAGTTTTGTTTCTTTGGTAACACACATAACCATAACAATCCGCATCTGTTCAAACGCTACAAACAGCACATTTTAAAGCACCCAGTCACGTGCACGAACTGTTAGTTTAGTTTTTTCTCGGCGATCTTGTTCTCTCCGACGTAACCCTGAAAACGACAGCTCACAGTCGCCACCAAACTCCTCCTTACATACCTTATATACACACTCGCATTAGGTTTACATAATCAAGTCGCTTCCATTATTCAATCAAATAAATTTCACAAAACAACATCGCCCGCATCTCGATATCAGTGGCATTTGGTTTTATAAAGCAGAATTTCTGAAGCTCATTTATACATTTTTATTATAGCTTCGCCGAGCGACAAAATACCGATGTTACAACAATCGCTGAACTACGCGTTGTCGCTGCAGATAGAATGAATTTGTCGGCGTGTTTAGCTAGCACGAGTTTGTTTTGTGAATTTTAGTCTTCATAGGAATTTGCATTTAACCTCCTGCGTGTATGTGCATATAGGGCAAGTGAGGAGAAGTCTGGCGGCAGTAAACGGTCGTTTTGATGATTAGGTAAACATGCAAATCTCGAGCCTCTATCCCAAAGTACTAGCACGTCTTCGTGGTAATAGTAGCAACACGGCTTTGACAAATACTAGTCGACATGTGTATAGCTGAATTGTGTCATTAAAACGCTTAATCATCGTATTCTCAACAACATCCATCAGTGTTTCACCTGAGTAAAATAATCGGCGAGATGGTAAGGTGAGCTGAGCAAGCGCTGAAGGCGATGCGATTATGGGGTTGGAGACATGCCCTCAGAATTATTAATCTTTTAAACAAGCTTCGAAATGGTGCACAATAAAGTGTGTTTCAACGTATCACCTGGCACATGTTATGGGGAAGGAAATTACTAGGCAACACGTAAATTGACAGCTGTCAATATGTATTCTAGGCTATTCACTGAAAGCCTCCTAACATAATATTATAATTATGATTGTGCTGCTTTTGAACTGGCGACTGGTGCAGCCTTGCGCAACGTGAGACGAATTAGCAGCGAGGAAAACTAAGCAACGACGTGAATGCGCAAACTAGATATGTCAGCCTTAACTGGCTGAACTTATTGATTAGCATTGTGCAAGTGTGTTGTCAGTCAGGGTACATCGTACAAAAATTACGTATATCTGGCAAGTATCTACGAAAATACAAACAACACCAATTAGAATGTAAAACAAGTGATATTGATGCTAAAAGATTTGCCTTTTGTGTGGTTATATAATATACATTGAACTTAATTTTTATTTTGTGACAATCTTTTTCCTACATATTTTTATTTTTAGAGAGCTGTACAATGAATATTGAACATATTGAACATGAAAAACGGAGGTAGCATACTCTCTTGCGAGAAAGTGGTTGGCTCTGAAAAGAGCCGTTTGTGATTCGGATGAGTCGAATTTTAACCCCAGATTTGGGGACGGGTTTTAAGGGGCCCCTTCGGGGGGCCCCGTTCGTTCTTTGAAAAGACCGACCAGTAAGCCTCGCTAGCCTCCTGCAGGGCCATGACGGCCGAGCTCTGGAAACGCAGATCGGTCTTGAAGTCCTGTGCGATTTCACGACCAGCGCTGGAAGGGCAGCTTGCGGATAGCAGCTCGGTGCTCTTCTGGTAACGACGGATCTCACGAAGAGCGACGGTCCGGGGCCCGTACGATGAGGCTTCTTCACTCCACCGGTAGCCGGTGCGCTTTTGCGGGCGGCCTTGGTCGCCAACTGCTTCCTCGGGGCCTTGCCACCGGTCGACTTACGAGCTGTCTGCTTAGTACGATGTCCGATTGATCACGGTATTTGAATAGCGCGCCTAGCTTTTATTGTGTCGCCGTCGTTTCTTGGCGGCAGGCCTGTGACCGCCTCCGATTGGTTACCGCTTGTGGGCGGAGTTTCGTTCGAGCCCCTTCCGGTCTCACGAATGGGCTTTTCGACGTTTTTTGCCTTAATTGTGCACAAAGGTAACACTTAATGGACGTTTTTGCAGAAATGTACTGTACACGATACGCTTGCGATACAACACTCGTACGAGAAACTTACGAATGGTGCGCACCACGCACAAATATACTGTGGACAGCGACTTGCCGCCTGAGTAACCAAGAGCGTCGATTTCGGGGGGCGGCTTATTTCGAGCCCCTTCCGGTTAGTGGTTCGTGCGAACCTTTGCTTTTGCCAACACGATAATAATGCTACAGTACGGGACACTTTCAATAGACAACACATAAAATAAATACACAACTTCTATGGCAGTTACATCCTCAGAATCCGAGCTGAGTGGCACCAAAAACACCAGTGGATTAAAGCAATCCAACAATCAGAGGTGTGAATAACACAAGGAACACTCTTGTGTACATCTGTCACTTAACGAAAGCACTAGAAACCGTTGTACTTGTGACAGCATGTATAAATACTATAATAAAACGTATTAATTTTGTGTCCGTTATGTGCATATGTTTTAGACATATTAATCTATTTATGTATCTCATTTATTTTACACTTTTACGTTACATTACACTATAATTATTAACATATAATATTATGTATGATGTTGAATGTTTATGTTAACTTCCATTTTGCATTTTCGTGTATTGTACAGCAACATAGACTAGTATTGAATACACATGGTGCTATGACTATGTGAATCAGTGAACATTTATGTGAAATAAATAATAGTGATATATAGAGTACATATCGACAGCTATCCCTATTATGGATTACGATTATCGGTGCGCGCATTCATGCAACTGTTTACGTTGCCCCGTGACTTAAAACAAAAAAGACTGTTGATAAACGTGAGTGTCGAGCAGCAGGCCTATGTGATAGAAAGAGTCGTTAACGTAACTTTTTCGGTGATGTACGTGATGGAAGCCGTTATGATTAGAATGATTACTACGATATGTAAGCGTTCTAATGTAAACATTCGGCTATATTGTCGATCACAAAAGTCGTTTTGGCAACAAAAAACAACGAACGAAATGCTGCCACACAGACACAGACAGAGAGTATGCAATACATTGTTTGATTGTGTAGGGATTCTGTCATGAAAAATAAACCGGTTAGTACTAATCCTAGCTGTGTATAGGCTTGAAACTGGGATAGCGGCGCCACTGTGTGACCAGGCCGCTAGAGTGTACTGGGGGAGTTTCTCGTGGAATACTACGTAATTGGTGGCGAATTGTAGTATAGAAATTGTTATCACAACACCACCACCATAAGAAATCTTATAATGAAGTATTTATCATGATTAAGTGTTCCAGTAAAACATTGTATTTTTACAATAGTAAGCTATAGTATGTTTCCTATAATAAACCAGTGAATTTTTGAGCAGCGACACGTCAAACATGATAGGATCAGCATACGGGGCATGTGAATTTACTCGAAATTGTTATGTAAAAAGGACGATCTCGGAATATTCTGAAGACTAATCTGCGACTCTAATTAGACAAAGCACAATGCGACAAAGGCAACTCTCTTTTGTGAAAATGTGGTTGGCTCTGAAAAGAGCCGTTTGTTGCGGAAGTGCCGACAGGGAGAATCTAACCGCCGAAACCGTACAGGGTGCGGCCCTGACGTTTCAGTGCGTAGACGACGTCCATGGCGGTGACGGTCTTGCGCTTGGCGTGCTCGGTGTAAGTGACGGCATCACGGATGACGTTCTCGAGGAAGACCTTGAGTACACCGCGAGTCTCCTCGTAGATGAGACCCGAGATTCGCTTGACTCCACCACGGCGAGCCAGACGACGGATTGCCGGCTTGGTGATACCCTGGATGTTATCACGCAAAACTTTGCGATGACGCTTAGCGCCACCCTTTCCAAGACCCTTTCCTCCTTTGCCGCGACCAGACATGTTTAGCTTTTCGAATGCGATAGCTCAACGAATGATTACACAAACCGCCGCCGACCTTTATAGCCGAAAAGCGCGCGTTCTTGCGATGGCTTTGTGTGGCGACACGGACCTCAGAGTAGAACTCAACTGTAGACACGGACTGCAGAGTAGGATACCAGAGTGATTATTGTGCAAACACGGACCGCGCAGTAGTACGTGCTCTGCCGCCCGCCCGCTTTTTTGTGTACGTGGTAGTTTACGCGCGCGTTTAAAATTTACCGCCGACCAACAGTTTCCTTTGTTCAAATGTGTCATCGAATGCGTATCAAATGTTGGCATATTGCAAATCGAATTGTTATCCAACTGGACACTGCCTGGCCAAAGGAGCTCAATGTTTCTATGAACCATTCACCAGCCAGCATTCTTTTTCACACATGGCAATAAGACAGGCTTCAGTAGCAATTGGCAACTGGCCACTGTCTGCCCTGTGTCCACTGTCCACTGAGTCGAGCAGATCACGAAAGCAATTCATCTACCCCCGTTAATCCCCTCAGTGAATCACTCACAAATAGTACACTGATCAACTAAGCATTGGCAAGAAGTGTTTCGTTGATTCGAATATTAACAAGAAATTCATTATAACATCACTTAAAGTCGAGGTGGGTTTAATTGAACCACGCAAGGGAGGGTGGTTTTCTGAATATGTGTGTGTCGCTTTATTGGAAAATACATCACGGAATGCTACCGTGAAAATTGGGACATTTTGGTAGCAACTCGGCATGACACGTGCAACTGGTAACATTGTTACATATGTGTTTAGACGCATTAATTTCGCGTATTGTACAGATAGGTTTTGAGAATAAAGTGTTTTCATTTTGCAAGTTATTATTGAAAATAAACTTGTTGACATTCACGCTTACAGGGTTTTTATTATAAAGGCTATTATTATCATCATCAACAATACACGTAAGACAAAGAAGCATTCGCATTTCGACGCAAGCAACAATCAAACCTTCGCATTAAAAATCTCGGTCTTCATACATATCTCGTGATGGACCGAAAACAACTGCTCAGCTAAATAAGGGGCATACTTGGATGAGTAATTCGCAAGGTGCTGGGAATTTGCGTGAGGAAGAAGGCGCGCATTGAATCGCTGTTGTGATAAAATACATTCCGCATAATGCATAGGTTGGGGCCCAGGGGAAAGGGAAAATGTTTACATACACAACATTGCGACAAATAGTCAGTACTCTTTTGTGAATAAATGGTTGGCTCTGAAAAGAGCCGTTTGTTTTTGTGGCGTAATCGCAACGCTTAGCGGGTGCTCGTGTACTTGGTGACGGCCTTGGTTCCCTCGCTGACGGCGTGCTTAGCGAGCTCGCCGGGCAGCAGCAGACGGACGGCGGTCTGGATCTCGCGGCTCGTGATCGTCGAGCGCTTGTTGTAGTGAGCGAGACGGGAGACTCGGCGGCGATGCGCTCGAAGATGTCATTCACGAACGAATTCATGATGCTCATTGCCTTGCTCGAGATACCGGTATCGGGGTGCACCTGCTTCAGAACCTTGTAGATGTAGATTCCCCCCCGGCCTTCTTGGCGCCCTTGGGGATTTCCCCCTTGGCTTTTAGGAGGCATGTTGTAATTAGTCGTTGTACGAATACAGAGAACTGCCGGCGCACATCGACCGCGCCGCTTTTATAGCGCGCGACGTGTGGCGAGGGGGTCGTTACGGTCACGTGGTCGTTGCGAGCGATCGTTTGGCGGGGTGGGGCCCCCGGGGGGCGCGGGGGCCAATTCTTTTGTTTTTCACCCAAAATCAAAAATCATGTCTGGACGCGGAAAGGGGAGGAAAGGCGAAGGGAAAGTCCAAGACTCGCTCGTCGCGTGCCGGACTTCAGTTCCCCGTCGGTCGTATTCACCGTCATCTGCGCAAGGGCAACTACGCCCAGCGCGTCGGAGCCGGTGCGCCCGTCTATCTCGCTGCCGTCATGGAGTATCTGGCAGCTGAGGTCCTCGAGCTGGCAGGAAACGCCGCCCGCGACAACAAGAAGTCGAGGATCATCCCCCGTCACTTGCAGCTCGCCATCCGCAACGACGAGGAGTTGAACAAGCTCCTGTCCGGCGTCACCATCGCCCAGGGTGGTGTACTGCCCAACATCCAGGCGGTGCTTCTGCCGAAAAAGACCCAGAAGGCCCACTAGACGACACTCGTCGGTCTCAAAACAAAAACAAACGGTTCTTTTCAGAGCCAACCACATCCTCACAGAGGAGTTTCTGCTACTCGTTGTTGTTATCGCGCTGTTTTCTCTCTTTCACGTCCTTTTACTTTACCTTTACTTCACCCGTTTCCCCCGCCTGTCCGTTTATAATGGATGGCAGTTTTGTTTCTTTGGTAACACACATAACCATAACAATCCGCATCTGTTCAAACGCTACAAACAGCACATTTTAAAGCACCCAGTCACGTGCACGAACTGTTAGTTTAGTTTTTTCTCGGCGATCTTGTTCTCTCCGACGTAACCCTGAAAACGACAGCTCACAGTCGCCACCAAACTCCTCCTTACATACCTTATATACACACTCGCATTAGGTTTACATAATCAAGTCGCTTCCATTATTCAATCAAATAAATTTCACAAAACAACATCGCCCGCATCTCGATATCAGTGGCATTTGGTTTTATAAAGCAGAATTTCTGAAGCTCATTTATACATTTTTATTATAGCTTCGCCGAGCGACAAAATACCGATGTTACAACAATCGCTGAACTACGCGTTGTCGCTGCAGATAGAATGAATTTGTCGGCGTGTTTAGCTAGCACGAGTTTGTTTTGTGAATTTTAGTCTTCATAGGAATTTGCATTTAACCTCCTGCGTGTATGTGCATATAGGGCAAGTGAGGAGAAGTCTGGCGGCAGTAAACGGTCGTTTTGATGATTAGGTAAACATGCAAATCTCGAGCCTCTATCCCAAAGTACTAGCACGTCTTCGTGGTAATAGTAGCAACACGGCTTTGACAAATACTAGTCGACATGTGTATAGCTGAATTGTGTCATTAAAAGTTAATATCGATTCTCAACAACATCCATGGTTTTACCTGAGTAAAATAATCGGCGAATTAAGGTGACTGAGAAGGTGAACGAATGCGTTAATGGGGCTTCTAACATGCCCTAGAAATTTTAATTTTTTAATAACCCCCCCCGGGAAAAAGGGGCATTTTTCTCCCAAAACCCCTTTAAAACAAATCGCATTGCCGCCCCCTTTTCACCCGCCCTTTGGCTTTTAGTTTTTTTCCCCCCCCTTAAACCATCCCTCGCCCCCTTTTTAAATTTTTTCTTCAGGGGGTTTTGAAACAGTGGATTTGTTGAGAATCGAGATTAACTTTTAATGACACAATTCAGTTACACATGCGACTAGTTTTGTCAAAGGGTGTTGCCTTTACCAGAAGAGTTGTTTTGGGATGGGGCTCAGATTTGCATGTTTACCTAATCATCAAAACGACCGTTTACTGCCGCCAGACTTCTCCTCACTTGCCCTATATGCACATACACGCAGGAGGTTAAATGCAAATTCCTATGAAGACTAAAATTCACAAAACAAACTCGTGCTAGCTAAACACGCCGACAAATTCATTCTATCTGCAGCGACAACGCGTAGTTCAGCGATTGTTGTAACATCGGTATTTTGTCGCTCGGCGAAGCTATAATAAAAATGTATAAATGAGCTTCAGAAATTCTGCTTTATAAAACCAAATGCCACTGATATCGAGATGCGGGCGATGTTGTTTTGTGAAATTTATTTGATTGAATAATGGAAGCGACTTGATTATGTAAACCTAATGCGAGTGTGTATATAAGGTATGTAAGGAGGAGTTTGGTGGCGACTGTGAGCTGTCGTTTTCAGGGTTACGTCGGAGAGAACAAGATCGCCGAGAAAAAACTAAACTAACAGTTCGTGCACGTGACTGGGTGCTTTAAAATGTGCTGTTTGTAGCGTTTGAACAGATGCGGATTGTTATGGTTATGTGTGTTACCAAAGAAACAAAACTGCCATCCATTATAAACGGACAGGCGGGGGAAACGGGTGAAGTAAAGGTAAAGTAAAAGGACGTGAAAGAGAGAAAACAGCGCGATAACAACAACGAGTAGCAGAAACTCCTCTGTGAGGATGTGGTTGGCTCTGAAAAGAACCGTTTGTTTTTGTTTTGAGACCGAGCGAGTGTCGTCTAGTGGGCCTTCTGGGTCTTTTTCGGCAGAAGCACCGCCTGGATGTTGGGCAGTACACCACCCTGGGCGATGGTGACGCCGGACAGGAGCTTGTTCAACTCCTCGTCGTTGCGGATGGCGAGCTGCAAGTGACGGGGGATGATCCTCGACTTCTTGTTGTCGCGGGCGGCGTTTCCTGCCAGCTCGAGGACCTCAGCTGCCAGATACTCCATGACGGCAGCGAGATAGACGGGCGCACCGGCTCCGACGCGCTGGGCGTAGTTGCCCTTGCGCAGATGACGGTGAATACGACCGACGGGGAACTGAAGTCCGGCACGCGACGAGCGAGTCTTGGACTTTCCCTTCGCCTTTCCTCCTTTACCGCGTCCAGACATGACTGTTGTGATCTGATGAAAAACAAGAGAATGCCGTAGCCGCCGCCGATTCGACTTTTATACTACAGCGGCGTGCCGAGCTGAGCGACGCGCGCCAAACGATCACCGCTCGCAACGACCACGTGACCGTAACGACCCCCTCGCCACACGTCGCGCGCTATAAAAGCGGCGCGGTCGATGTGCGCCGGCAGTTCTCTGTATTCGTACAACGACTAATTACAACATGCCTCCTAAAGCAGCATCGAAGGGCGCCAAGAAGGCCGTCAGCAAGGCGAAGACGCCACGCAGCGGTGACAAGAAGCACCGTCGACGAAGGAGGGAGAGCTACGGAATCTACATCTACAAGGTTCTGAAGCAGGTGCACCCCGATACCGGTATCTCGAGCAAGGCAATGAGCATCATGAATTCGTTCGTGAATGACATCTTCGAGCGCATCGCCGCCGAGTCGTCCCGTCTCGCTCACTACAACAAGCGCTCGACGATCACGAGCCGCGAGATCCAGACCGCCGTCCGTCTGCTGCTGCCCGGCGAGCTCGCTAAGCACGCCGTCAGCGAGGGAACGAAGGCCGTCACCAAGTACACGAGCACCCGCTAAGCGTTGCGATTACGCCACAAAAACAAACGGCTCTTTTCAGAGCCAACCATTTATTCACAAAAGAGTACTGACTATTTGTCGCAATGTTGTGTATGTAAACTATTGTACACATTCCCATGGCCGCATATCCTCACATCGCATCGCATCGCATCGCATCGCACGCACAACTTATGCATTAATGTCGGAATGTATTTTATCACAACAGCGATTCAATGCGCGCCTTCTTCCTCACGCAAATTCCCAGCACCTTGCGAATTACTCATCCAAGTATGCCCCTTATTTAGCTGAGCAGTTGTTTTCGGTCCATCACGAGATATGTATGAAGACCGAGATTTTTAATGCGAAGGTTTGATTGTTGCTTGCGTCGAAATGCGAATGCTTCTTTGTCTTACGTGTATTGTTGATGATGATAATAATAGCCTTTATAATAAAACCGTGTAAGCGTGAATGTCAACAAGTTTATTTTCAATAATAACTTGCAAAATGAAAACACTTTATTCTCAAAACCTATCTGTACAATACGCGAAATTAATGCGTCTAAACACATATGTAACAATGTTACCAGTTGCACGTGTCATGCCGAGTTGCTACCAAAATGTCCCAATTTTCACGGTAGCATTCCGTGATGTATTTTCCAATAAAGCGACACACACATATTCAGAAAACCACCCTCCCTTGCGTGGTTCAATTAAACCCACCTCGACTTTAAGTGATGTTATAATGAATTTCTTGTTAATATTCGAATCAACGAAACACTTCTTGCCAATGCTTAGTTGATCAGTGTACTATTTGTGAGTGATTCACTGAGGGGATTAACGGGGGTAGATGAATTGCTTTCGTGATCTGCTCGACTCAGTGGACAGTGGACACAGGGCAGACAGTGGCCAGTTGCCAATTGCTACTGAAGCCTGTCTTATTGCCATGTGTGAAAAGGAATGCTGGCTGGTGAATGGTTCATAGAAACATTGAGCACCTTTGGCCAGGCAGTGTCCAGTTGGATAACAATTCGATTTGCAATATGCCAACATTTGATACGCATTCGATGACACATTTGAACAAAGGAAACTGTTGGTCGGCGGTAAATTTTAAACGCGCGCGTAAACTACCACGTACACAAAAAAGCGGGCGGGCGGCAGAGCACGTACTACTGCGCGGTCCGTGTTTGCACAATAATCACTCTGGTATCCTACTCTGCAGTCCGTGTCTACAGTTGAGTTCTACTCTGAGGTCCGTGTCGCCACACAAAGCCATCGCAAGAACGCGCGCTTTTCGGCTATAAAGGTCGGCGGCGGTTTGTGTAATCATTCGTTGAGCTATCGCATTCGAAAAGCTAAACATGTCTGGTCGCGGCAAAGGAGGAAAGGGTCTTGGAAAGGGTGGCGCTAAGCGTCATCGCAAAGTTTTGCGTGATAACATCCAGGGTATCACCAAGCCGGCAATCCGTCGTCTGCTCGCCGTGGTGGAGTCAAGCGAATCTCGGGTCTCATCTACGAGGAGACTCGCGGTGTACTCAAGGTCTTCCTCGAGAACGTCATCCGTGATGCCGTCACTTACACCGAGCACGCCAAGCGCAAGACCGTCACCGCCATGGACGTCGTCTACGCACTGAAACGTCAGGGCCGCACCCTGTACGGTTTCGGCGGTTAGATTCTCCCTGTCGGCACTTCCGCAACAAACGGCTCTTTTCAGAGCCAACCACATTTTCACAAAAGAGAGTTGCCTTTGTCGCATTGTGCTTTGTCTAATTAGAGTCGCAGATTAGTCTTCAGAATATTCCGAGATCGTCCTTTTTACATAACAATTTCGAGTAAATTCACATGCCCCGTATGCTGATCCTATCATGTTTGACGTGTCGCTGCTCAAAAATTCACTGGTTTATTATAGGAAACATACTATAGCTTACTATTGTAAAAATACAATGTTTTACTGGAACACTTAATCATGATAAATACTTCATTATAAGATTTCTTATGGTGGTGGTGTTGTGATAACAATTTCTATACTACAATTCGCCACCAATTACGTAGTATTCCACGAGAAACTCCCCCAGTACACTCTAGCGGCCTGGTCACACAGTGGCCCCCGCTATCCCAGTTTCAAGCCTATACACAGCTAGGATTAGTACTAACCGGTTTATTTTTCATGACAGAATCCCTACACAATCAAACAATGTATTGCATACTCTCTGTCTGTGTCTGTGTGGCAGCATTTCGTTCGTTGTTTTTTGTTGCCAAAACGACTTTTGTGATCGACAATATAGCCGAATGTTTACATTAGAACGCTTACATATCGTAGTAATCATTCTAATCATAACGGCTTCCATCACGTACATCACCGAAAAAGTTACGTTAACGACTCTTTCTATCACATAGGCCTGCTGCTCGACACTCACGTTTATCAACAGTCTTTTTTGTTTTAAGTCACGGGGCAACGTAAACAGTTGCATGAATGCGCGCACCGATAATCGTAATCCATAATAGGGATAGCTGTCGATATGTACTCTATATATCACTATTATTTATTTCACATAAATGTTCACTGATTCACATAGTCATAGCACCATGTGTATTCAATACTAGTCTATGTTGCTGTACAATACACGAAAATGCAAAATGGAAGTTAACATAAACATTCAACATCATACATAATATTATATGTTAATAATTATAGTGTAATGTAACGTAAAAGTGTAAAATAAATGAGATACATAAATAGATTAATATGTCTAAAACATATGCACATAACGGACACAAAATTAATACGTTTTATTATAGTATTTATACATGCTGTCACAAGTACAACGGTTTCTAGTGCTTTCGTTAAGTGACAGATGTACACAAGAGTGTTCCTTGTGTTATTCACACCTCTGATTGTTGGATTGCTTTAATCCACTGGTGTTGTGGTGCCACTCAGCTCGGATTCTGAGGATGTCAACTGCCATAGAAGTTGTGTATTTATTTTATGTGTTGTCTATTGAAAGTGTCCCGTACTGTAGCATTATTATCGTGTTGGCAAAAGCAAAGGTTCGCACGAACCACTAACCGGAAGGGGCTCGAAATAAGCCGCCCCCCGAAATCGACGCTCTTGGTTACTCAGGCGGCAAGTCGCTGTCCACAGTATATTTGTGCGTGGTGCGCACCATTCGTAAGTTTCTCGTACGAGTGTTGTATCGCAAGCGTATCGTGTACAGTACATTTCTGCAAAAACGTCCATTAAGTGTTACCTTTGTGCACAATTAAGGCAAAAAACTGTCGAAAAGCCCATTCGTGAGACCGGAAGGGGCTCGAACGAAACTCCGCCCACAAGCGGTAACCAATCGGAGGCGGTCACAGGCCTGCCGCCAAGAAACGACGGCGACACAATAAAAGCTAGGCGCGCTATTCGAACTGAACACATTTGCAGTCAGTACTCGAATCGTGATCATGGCTCGTACTAAGCAGACAGCTCGTAAGTCGACCGGTGGCAAGGCCCCGAGGAAGCAGTTGGCGACCAAGGCCGCCCGCAAAAGCGCACCGGCTACCGGTGGAGTGAAGAAGCCTCATCGATACAGGCCTGGTACCGTCGCTCTTCGTGAGATCCGTCGTTACCAGAAGAGCACCGAGCTGCTCATCCGCAAGCTGCCCTTCCAGCGCTTGGTACGTGAAATCGCACAGGACTTCAAGACCGATCTGCGTTTCCAGAGCTCGGCCGTCATGGCCCTGCAGGAGGCTAGCGAGGCTTACTTGGTCGGTCTTTTCGAAGACACGAACTTGTGCGCCATCCACGCCAAGCGAGTCACCATCATGCCGAAAGACATCCAGCTGGCCCGACGAATCCGTGGCGAGCGTGCTTAAACGTGCATACGACTCATCCGAATCACAAACGGCTCTTTTCAGAGCCAACCACTTTCTCGCAAGAGAGTATGCTACCTCCGTTTTTCATGTTCAATATGTTCAATATTCATTGTACAGCTCTCTAAAAATAAAAATATGTAGGAAAAAGATTGTCACAAAATAAAAATTAAGTTCAATGTATATTATATAACCACACAAAAGGCAAATCTTTTAGCATCAATATCACTTGTTTTACATTCTAATTGGTGTTGTTTGTATTTTCGTAGATACTTGCCAGATATACGTAATTTTTGTACGATGTACCCTGACTGACAACACACTTGCACAATGCTAATCAATAAGTTCAGCCAGTTAAGGCTGACATATCTAGTTTGCGCATTCACGTCGTTGCTTAGTTTTCCTCCTGCTAATTCGTCTCACGTTGCGCAAGGCTGCACCAGTCGCCAGTTCAAAAGCAGCACAATCATAATTATAATATTATGTTAGGAGGCTTTCAGTGAATAGCCTAGAATACATATTGACAGCTGTCAATTTACGTGTTGCCTAGTAATTTCCTTCCCCATAACATGTGCCAGGTGATACGTTGAAACACACTTTATTGTGCACCATTTCGAAGCTTGTTTAAAAGATTAATAATTCTGAGGGCATGTCTCCAGAAGCCCCATTACATCGCATTGCGCCTTCAGCGCTTGCTCAGCTCACCTTACCATCTCGCCGATTATTTTACTCAGGTGAAACACTGATGGATGTTGTTGAGAATACGATGATTAAGCGTTTTAATGACACAATTCAGCTATACACATGTCGACTAGTATTTATTTGTCAAAGCCGTGTTGCTACTATTACCACGAAGACGTGCTAGTACTTTGGGATAGAGGCTCGAGATTTGCATGTTTACCTAATCATCAAAACGACCGTTTACTGCCGCCAGACTTCTCCTCACTTGCCCTATATGCACATACACGCAGGAGGTTAAATGCAAATTCCTATGAAGACTAAAATTCACAAAACAAACTCGTGCTAGCTAAACACGCCGACAAATTCATTCTATCTGCAGCGACAACGCGTAGTTCAGCGATTGTTGTAACATCGGTATTTTGTCGCTCGGCGAAGCTATAATAAAAATGTATAAATGAGCTTCAGAAATTCTGCTTTATAAAACCAAATGCCACTGATATCGAGATGCGGGCGATGTTGTTTTGTGAAATTTATTTGATTGAATAATGGAAGCGACTTGATTATGTAAACCTAATGCGAGTGTGTATATAAGGTATGTAAGGAGGAGTTGGTGGCGACTGTGAGCTGTCGTTTTCAGGGTTACGTCGGAGAGAACAAGATCGCCGAGAAAAAACTAAACTAACAGTTCGTGCACGTGACTGGGTGCTTTAAAATGTGCTGTTTGTAGCGTTTGAACAGATGCGGATTGTTATGGTTATGTGTGTTACCAAAGAAACAAAACTGCCATCCATTATAAACGGACAGGCGGGGGAAACGGGTGAAGTAAAGGTAAAGTAAAAGGACGTGAAAGAGAGAAAACAGCGCGATAACAACAACGAGTAGCAGAAACTCCTCTGTGAGGATGTGGTTGGCTCTGAAAAGAACCGTTTGTTTTTGTTTTGAGACCGAGTGTCGTCTAGTGGGCCTTCTGGGTCTTTTTCGGCAGAAGCACCGCCTGGATGTTGGGCAGTACACCACCCTGGGCGATGGTGACGCCGGACAGGAGCTTGTTCAACTCCTCGTCGTTGCGGATGGCGAGCTGCAAGTGACGGGGGATGATCCTCGACTTCTTGTTGTCGCGGGCGGCGTTTCCTGCCAGCTCGAGGACCTCAGCTGCCAGATACTCCATGACGGCAGCGAGATAGACGGGCGCACCGGCTCCGACGCGCTGGGCGTAGTTGCCCTTGCGCAGATGACGGTGAATACGACCGACGGGGAACTGAAGTCCGGCACGCGACGAGCGAGTCTTGGACTTTCCCTTCGCCTTTCCTCCTTTACCGCGTCCAGACATGACTGTTGTGATCTGATGAAAAACAAGAGAATGCCGTAGCCGCCGCCGATTCGACTTTTATACTACAGCGGCGTGCCGAGCTGAGCGACGCGCGCCAAACGACCACCGCTCGCAACGACCACGTGACCGTAACGACCCCCTCGCCACACGTCGCGCGCTATAAAAGCGGCGCGGTCGATGTGCGCCGGCAGTTCTCTGTATTCGTACAACGACTAATTACAACATGCCTCCTAAAGCAGCATCGAAGGGCGCCAAGAAGGCCGTCAGCAAGGCGAAGACGCCACGCAGCGGTGACAAGAAGCACCGTCGACGAAGGAGGGAGAGCTACGGAATCTACATCTACAAGGTTCTGAAGCAGGTGCACCCCGATACCGGTATCTCGAGCAAGGCAATGAGCATCATGAATTCGTTCGTGAATGACATCTTCGAGCGCATCGCCGCCGAGTCTTCCCGTCTCGCTCACTACAACAAGCGCTCGACGATCACGAGCCGCGAGATCCAGACCGCCGTCCGTCTGCTGCTGCCCGGCGAGCTCGCTAAGCACGCCGTCAGCGAGGGAACGAAGGCCGTCACCAAGTACACGAGCACCCGCTAAGCGTTGCGATTACGCCACAAAAACAAACGGCTCTTTTCAGAGCCAACCATTTATTCACAAAAGAGTACTGACTATTTGTCGCAATGTTGTGTATGTAAACTATTGTACACATTCCCATGGCCGCATATCCTCACATCGCATCGCATCGCACGCACCAAACTTATGCATTAATGTCGGAATGTATTTTATCACAACAGCGATTCAATGCGCGCCTTCTTCCTCACGCAAATTCCCAGCACCTTGCGAATTACTCATCCAAGTATGCCCCTTATTTAGCTGAGCAGTTGTTTTCGGTCCATCACGAGATATGTATGAAGACCGAGATTTTTAATGCGAAGGTTTGATTGTTGCTTGCGTCGAAATGCGAATGCTTCTTTGTCTTACGTGTATTGTTGATGATGATAATAATAGCCTTTATAATAAACCGTGTAAGCGTGAATGTCAACAAGTTTATTTTCAATAATAACTTGCAAAATGAAAACACTTTATTCTCAAAACCTATCTGTACAATACGCGAAATTAATGCGTCTAAACACATATGTAACAATGTTACCAGTTGCACGTGTCATGCCGAGTTGCTACCAAAATGTCCCAATTTTCACGGTAGCATTCCGTGATGTATTTTCCAATAAAGCGACACACACATATTCAGAAAACCACCCTCCCTTGCGTGGTTCAATTAAACCCACCTCGACTTTAAGTGATGTTATAATGAATTTCTTGTTAATATTCGAATCAACGAAACACTTCTTGCCAATGCTTAGTTGATCAGTGTACTATTTGTGAGTGATTCACTGAGGGGATTAACGGGGGTAGATGAATTGCTTTCGTGATCTGCTCGACTCAGTGGACAGTGGACACAGGGCAGACAGTGGCCAGTTGCCAATTGCTACTGAAGCCTGTCTTATTGCCATGTGTGAAAAGGAATGCTGGCTGGTGAATGGTTCATAGAAACATTGAGCCCTTTGGCCAGGCAGTGTCCAGTTGGATAACAATTCGATTTGCAATATGCCAACATTTGATACGCATTCGATGACACATTTGAACAAAGGAAACTGTTGGTCGGCGGTAAATTTTAAACGCGCGCGTAAACTACCACGTACACAAAAAAGCGGGCGGGCGGCAGAGCACGTACTACTGCGCGGTCCGTGTTTGCACAATAATCACTCTGGTATCCTACTCTGCAGTCCGTGTCTACAGTTGAGTTCTACTCTGAGGTCCGTGTCGCCACACAAAGCCATCGCAAGAAGGCGCGCTTTTCGGCTATAAAGGTCGGCGGCGGTTTGTGTAATCATTCGTTGAGCTATCGCATTCGAAAAGCTAAACATGTCTGGTCGCGGCAAAGGAGGAAAGGGTCTTGGAAAGGGTGGCGCTAAGCGTCATCGCAAAGTTTTGCGTGATAACATCCAGGGTATCACCAAGCCGGCAATCCGTCGTCTGGCTCGCCGTGGTGGAGTCAAGCGAATCTCGGGTCTCATCTACGAGGAGACTCGCGGTGTACTCAAGGTCTTCCTCGAGAACGTCATCCGTGATGCCGTCCCCTACACCGAGCACGCCAAGCGCAAGACCGTCACCGCCATGGACGTCGTCTACGCACTGAAACGTCAGGGCCGCACCCTGTACGGTTTCGGCGGTTAGATTCTCCCTGTCGGCACTTCCGCAACAAACGGCTCTTTTCAGAGCCAACCACATTTTCACAAAAGAGAGTTGCCTTTGTCGCATTGTGCTTTGTCTAATTAGAGTCGCAGATTAGTCTTCAGAATATTCCGAGATCGTCCTTTTTACATAACAATTTCGAGTAAATTCACATGCCCCGTATGCTGATCCTATCATGTTTGACGTGTCGCTGCTCAAAAATTCACTGGTTTATTATAGGAAACATACTATAGCTTACTATTGTAAAAATACAATGTTTTACTGGAACACTTAATCATGATAAATACTTCATTATAAGATTTCTTATGGTGGTGGTGTTGTGATAACAATTTCTATACTACAATTCGCCACCAATTACGTAGTATTCCACGAGAAACTCCCCCAGTACACTCTAGCGGCCTGGTCACACAGTGGCGCCCCTATCCCAGTTTCAAGCCTATACACAGCTAGGATTAGTATAACCGGTTTATTTTTCATGACAGAATCCCTACACAATCAAACAATGTATTGCATACTCTCTGTCTGTGTCTGTGTGGCAGCATTTCGTTCGTTGTTTTTTGTTGCCAAAACGACTTTTGTGATCGACAATATAGCCGAATGTTTACATTAGAACGCTTACATATCGTAGTAATCATTCTAATCATAACGGCTTCCATCACGTACATCACCGAAAAAGTTACGTTAACGACTCTTTCTATCACATAGGCCTGCTGCTCGACACTCACGTTTATCAACAGTCTTTTTTGTTTTAAGTCACGGGGCAACGTAAACAGTTGCATGAATGCGCGCACCGATAATCGTAATCCATAATAGGGATAGCTGTCGATATGTACTCTATATATCACTATTATTTATTTCACATAAATGTTCACTGATTCACATAGTCATAGCACCATGTGTATTCAATACTAGTCTATGTTGCTGTACAATACACGAAAATGCAAAATGGAAGTTAACATAAACATTCAACATCATACATAATATTATATGTTAATAATTATAGTGTAATGTAACGTAAAATGTAAAATAAATGAGATACATAAATAGATTAATATGTCTAAAACATATGCACATAACGGACACAAAATTAATACGTTTTATTATAGTATTTATACATGCTGTCACAAGTACAACGGTTTCTAGTGCTTTCGTTAAGTGACAGATGTACACAAGAGTGTTCCTTGTGTTATTCACACCTCTGATTGTTGGATTGCTTTAATCCACTGGTGTTGTGGTGCCACTCAGCTCGGATTCTGAGGATGTTAAGTGGCGCCATAGAAGTTGTGTATTTATTTTATGTGTTGTCTATTGAAAGTGTCCCGTACTGTAGCATTATTATCGTGTTGGCAAAAGCAAAGGTTCGCACGAACCACTAACCGGAAGGGGCTCGAAATAAGCCGCCCCCCGAAATCGACGCTCTTGGTTACTCAGGCGGCAAGTCGCTGTCCACAGTATATTTGTGCGTGGTGCGCACCATTCGTAAGTTTCTCGTACGAGTGTTGTATCGCAAGCGTATCGTGTACAGTACATTTCTGCAAAAACGTCCATTAAGTGTTACCTTTGTGCACAATTAAGGCAAAAAACTGTCGAAAAGCCCATTCGTGAGACCGGAAGGGGCTCGAACGAAACTCCGCCCACAAGCGGTAACCAATCGGAGGCGGTCACAGGCCTGCCGCCAAGAAACGACGGCGACACAATAAAAGCTAGGCGCGCTATTCGAACTGAACACATTTGCAGTCAGTACTCGAATCGTGATCATGGCTCGTACTAAGCAGACAGCTCGTAAGTCGACCGGTGGCAAGGCCCCGAGGAAGCAGTTGGCGACCAAGGCCGCCCGCAAAAGCGCACCGGCTACCGGTGGAGTGAAGAAGCCTCATCGATACAGGCCTGGTACCGTCGCTCTTCGTGAGATCCGTCGTTACCAGAAGAGCACCGAGCTGCTCATCCGCAAGCTGCCCTTCCAGCGCTTGGTACGTGAAATCGCACAGGACTTCAAGACCGATCTGCGTTTCCAGAGCTCGGCCGTCATGGCCCTGCAGGAGGCTAGCGAGGCTTACTTGGTCGGTCTTTTCGAAGACACGAACTTGTGCGCCATCCACGCCAAGCGAGTCACCATCATGCCGAAAGACATCCAGCTGGCCCGACGAATCCGTGGCGAGCGTGCTTAAACGTGCATACGACTCATCCGAATCACAAACGGCTCTTTTCAGAGCCAACCACTTTCTCGCAAGAGAGTATGCTACCTCCGTTTTTCATGTTCAATATGTTCAATATTCATTGTACAGCTCTCTAAAAATAAAAATATGTAGGAAAAAGATTGTCACAAAATAAAAATTAAGTTCAATGTATATTATATAACCACACAAAAGGCAAATCTTTTAGCATCAATATCACTTGTTTTACATTCTAATTGGTGTTGTTTGTATTTTCGTAGATACTTGCCAGATATACGTAATTTTTGTACGATGTACCCTGACTGACAACACACTTGCACAATGCTAATCAATAAGTTCAGCCAGTTAAGGCTGACATATCTAGTTTGCGCATTCACGTCGTTGCTTAGTTTTCCTCACTGCTAATTCGTCTCACGTTGCGCAAGGCTGCACCAGTCGCCAGTTCAAAAGCAGCACAATCATAATTATAATATTATGTTAGGAGGCTTTCAGTGAATAGCCTAGAATACATATTGACAGCTGTCAATTTACGTGTTGCCTAGTAATTTCCTTCCCCATAACATGTGCCAGGTGATACGTTGAAACACACTTTATTGTGCACCATTTCGAAGCTTGTTTAAAAGATTAATAATTCTGAGGGCATGTCTCCAGAAGCCCCATTACATCGCATTGCGCCTTCAGCGCTTGCTCAGCTCACCTTACCATCTCGCCGATTATTTTACTCAGGTGAAACACTGATGGATGTTGTTGAGAATACGATGATTAAGCGTTTTAATGACACAATTCAGCTATACACATGTCGACTAGTTTTTTTTGTCAAAGCCGTGTTGCTACTATTACCACGAAGACGTGCTAGTACTTTGGGATAGAGGCTCGAGATTTGCATGTTTACCTAATCATCAAAACGACCGTTTACTGCCGCCAGACTTCTCCTCACTTGCCCTATATGCACATACACGCAGGAGGTTAAATGCAAATTCCTATGAAGACTAAAATTCACAAAACAAACTCGTGCTAGCTAAACACGCCGACAAATTCATTCTATCTGCAGCGACAACGCGTAGTTCAGCGATTGTTGTAACATCGGTATTTTGTCGCTCGGCGAAGCTATAATAAAAATGTATAAATGAGCTTCAGAAATTCTGCTTTATAAAACCCAAAAGCCACTGATATCGAGATGCGGGCGATGTTGTTTTGTGAAATTTATTTGATTGAATAATGGAAGCGACTTGATTATGTAAACCTAATGCGAGTGTGTATATAAGGTATGTAAGGAGGAGTTGGTGGCGACTGTGAGCTGTCGTTTTCAGGGTTACGTCGGAGAGAACAAGATCGCCGAGAAAAAACTAAACTAACAGTTCGTGCACGTGACTGGGTGCTTTAAAATGTGCTGTTTGTAGCGTTTGAACAGATGCGGATTGTTATGGTTATGTGTGTTACCAAAGAAACAAAACTGCCATCCATTATAAACGGACAGGCGGGGGAAACGGGTGAAGTAAAGGTAAAGTAAAAGGACGTGAAAGAGAGAAAACAGCGCGATAACAACAACGAGTAGCAGAAACTCCTCTGTGAGGATGTGGTTGGCTCTGAAAAGAACCGTTTGTTTTTGTTTTGAGACCGAGTGTCGTCTAGTGGGCCTTCTGGGTCTTTTTCGGCAGAAGCACCGCCTGGATGTTGGGCAGTACACCACCCTGGGCGATGGTGACGCCGGACAGGAGCTTGTTCAACTCCTCGTCGTTGCGGATGGCGAGCTGCAAGTGACGGGGGATGATCCTCGACTTCTTGTTGTCGCGGGCGGCGTTTCCTGCCAGCTCGAGGACCTCAGCTGCCAGATACTCCATGACGGCAGCGAGATAGACGGGCGCACCGGCTCCGACGCGCTGGGCGTAGTTGCCCTTGCGCAGATGACGGTGAATACGACCGACGGGGAACTGAAGTCCGGCACGCGACGAGCGAGTCTTGGACTTTCCCTTCGCCTTTCCTCCTTTACCGCGTCCAGACATGACTGTTGTGATCTGATGAAAAACAAGAGAATGCCGTAGCCGCCGCCGATTCGACTTTTATACTACAGCGGCGTGCCGAGCTGAGCGACGCGCGCCAAACGACCCCCGCTCGCAACGACCACGTGACCGTAACGACCCCCTCGCCACACGTCGCGCGCTATAAAAGCGGCGCGGTCGATGTGCGCCGGCAGTTCTCTGTATTCGTACAACGACTAATTACAACATGCCTCCTAAAGCAGCATCGAAGGGCGCCAAGAAGGCCGTCAGCAAGGCGAAGACGCCACGCAGCGGTGACAAGAAGCACCGTCGACGAAGGAGGGAGAGCTACGGAATCTACATCTACAAGGTTCTGAAGCAGGTGCACCCCGATACCGGTATCTCGAGCAAGGCAATGAGCATCATGAATTCGTTCGTGAATGACATCTTCGAGCGCATCGCCGCCGAGTCGTCCCGTCTCGCTCACTACAACAAGCGCTCGACGATCACGAGCCGCGAGATCCAGACCGCCGTCCGTCTGCTGCTGCCCGGCGAGCTCGCTAAGCACGCCGTCAGCGAGGGAACGAAGGCCGTCACCAAGTACACGAGCACCCGCTAAGCGTTGCGATTACGCCACAAAAACAAACGGCTCTTTTCAGAGCCAACCATTTATTCACAAAAGAGTACTGACTATTTGTCGCAATGTTGTGTATGTAAACTATTGTACACATTCCCATGGCCGCATATCCTCCCCCCATCGCATCGCATCGCACGCACAACTTATGCATTAATGTCGGAATGTATTTTATCACAACAGCGATTCAATGCGCGCCTTCTTCCTCACGCAAATTCCCAGCACCTTGCGAATTACTCATCCAAGTATGCCCCTTATTTAGCTGAGCAGTTGTTTTCGGTCCATCACGAGATATGTATGAAGACCGAGATTTTTAATGCGAAGGTTTGATTGTTGCTTGCGTCGAAATGCGAATGCTTCTTTGTCTTACGTGTATTGTTGATGATGATAATAATAGCCTTTATAATAAACCGTGTAAGCGTGAATGTCAACAAGTTTATTTTCAATAATAACTTGCAAAATGAAAACACTTTATTCTCAAAACCTATCTGTACAATACGCGAAATTAATGCGTCTAAACACATATGTAACAATGTTACCAGTTGCACGTGTCATGCCGAGTTGCTACCAAAATGTCCCAATTTTCACGGTAGCATTCCGTGATGTATTTTCCAATAAAGCGACACACACATATTCAGAAAACCACCCTCCCTTGCGTGGTTCAATTAAACCCACCTCGACTTTAAGTGATGTTATAATGAATTTCTTGTTAATATTCGAATCAACGAAACACTTCTTGCCAATGCTTAGTTGATCAGTGTACTATTTGTGAGTGATTCACTGAGGGGATTAACGGGGGTAGATGAATTGCTTTCGTGATCTGCTCGACTCAGTGGACAGTGGACACAGGGCAGACAGTGGCCAGTTGCCAATTGCTACTGAAGCCTGTCTTATTGCCATGTGTGAAAAAGAATGCTGGCTGGTGAATGGTTCATAGAAACATTGAGCTCCTTTGGCCAGGCAGTGTCCAGTTGGATAACAATTCGATTTGCAATATGCCAACATTTGATACGCATTCGATGACACATTTGAACAAAGGAAACTGTTGGTCGGCGGTAAATTTTAAACGCGCGCGTAAACTACCACGTACACAAAAAAGGGGGGGGGGCGGGCGGCAGAGCACGTACTACTGCGCGGTCCGTGTTTGCACAATAATCACTCTGGTATCCTACTCTGCAGTCCGTGTCTACAGTTGAGTTCTACTCTGAGGTCCGTGTCGCCACACAAAGCCATCGCAAGAAGGCGCGCTTTTCGGCTATAAAGGTCGGCGGCGGTTTGTGTAATCATTCGTTGAGCTATCGCATTCGAAAAGCTAAACATGTCTGGTCGCGGCAAAGGAGGAAAGGGTCTTGGAAAGGGTGGCGCTAAGCGTCATCGCAAAGTTTTGCGTGATAACATCCAGGGTATCACCAAGCCGGCAATCCGTCGTCTGGGTCGCCGTGGTGGAGTCAAGCGAATCTCGGGTCTCATCTACGAGGAGACTCGCGGTGTACTCAAGGTCTTCCTCGAGAACGTCATCCGTGATGCCGTCACTTACACCGAGCACGCCAAGCGCAAGACCGTCACCGCCATGGACGTCGTCTACGCACTGAAACGTCAGGGCCGCACCCTGTACGGTTTCGGCGGTTAGATTCTCCCTGTCGGCACTTCCGCAACAAACGGCTCTTTTCAGAGCCAACCACATTTTCACAAAAGAGAGTTGCCTTTGTCGCATTGTGCTTTGTCTAATTAGAGTCGCAGATTAGTCTTCAGAATATTCCGAGATCGTCCTTTTTACATAACAATTTCGAGTAAATTCACATCCCCGTATCTATCCTATCATGTTTGAGTGTCGTGCTCAAAAATTCATTTTATTATAGGAAACATCTATAGTTCTATTGAAAAATACAATGTTTTACTGGAACACTTAATCATGTAAATTTCATTTAAGATTTCTTTTGGGGGTGGTTTGGATAACAATTTCTATATAAATTGCCACCAATTTAAAAAAATTTATCATATTAAGTGCCCAAAAACATTGATTTTTACAAATAAGCTTAAAAAGTTTTAAATGGTTTTTCCTTTTATAATTTAAACCAAAGTTTGGGAAAAAAATTGGGAATATTCTAAGCTAATCTGCGACTCTAATTAGACAAAGCACAATGCGACAAAGGCAATCTCTTTTGTGAAAATTTGGGTTTGGGTCTGAAAAGAGCCGTTTGTTGCGGAATGCCGCAGGGGTCTCCCCCGGAAAAGTACGGGTCGGCCCTGACGTTTCAGTGCGAGACGACGAGGCGGTCGGTCTTGCGCTTGGCGGCTGGTGTAGGGACGGCATCCGGATGCGCTCGAGGAAGACCTTTAGTCACCGCGAGTCTTCGTGATGAGACCAGAGATTCGCTTCTCCCCACGGCGAGCGGCGCGGTTGCCGGCTTGGTGATCCCTGGATGTTATCACGCAAAACTTTGCGATGACGCTTAGCGCCACCCCCTTTCCAAGACCCTTTCCTCCTTTGCCGCGACCGACGTTTAGTTTTCGAATGCGGCTAAAGAATGTTACACAAACCGCCGCCGACCTTTAAGCCCAAAAGCGCCGTTTTTGCGTGGCTTTGTGTGGCGACACGGACCCAAGGAACTCAACTGAGCCGGACTGCGGTAGGATACCGAGTGATTATTTTGGGAAAACGGCCGCGCAGTAGTACGTCTCGCCGCCCGCCCGTTTTTTGGTACGGGTGTTTACCGCGGTTTAAAAACCGCCGACCAACGTTTCCTTTTTCAAATTTCACGAATCGTATCTGTTGGCTTTCTCAATTTTATCCAAATACCTGCCTGGCCAAAGGTGCTTGTTTCTTGAACCATTACCACCGCATTCCCTTTTTACACAGGGAATAAGACAGGTTTAGTAGAATTGGCCCGGCCACTGTCTCCCGGTCCCTGCCACTAGTCGACAATCCAAAAAATTATTACCCCCGTTAATCCCCTCATAATCATCAAAAATCACAAACAACATTGGGGAATGTTTCGTTGATTGAAAATTAAAAGAAATTCATTTAACATATTAAAGTCGAGGTGGGTTTAATTGAACCACGCGGGAGGGTGGTTTTCTGAATTGTGTGTTGCTTTATTGGAAAATACTCCGGAATGCTACCGTGAAAATTGGGACATTTTGGTAGCAACTCGGCATGACACGTCCTGGTAAATTGTTTCAAGGTTTGACCATTAATTTCGCATTGTACGATGGTTTTAAATAAATGTTTTCATTTTTAAGTTTTATTGAAAATAAATTGTTTACACACGCTTACACGGTTTCTTTAAAGGCTATTATTATCACATCAACAATACACGTAAGACAAAGAAGATTCGCATTTCGCGCAAGCAACAATAAACCTTCCCTTAAAAATTGGTCTTAACTACTGTGATGGACCCAAAAAAATGCCAGAAATAAGGGGGAACTTGGATGATAAATTTGCAAGGTGCTGGGAAATTTGCGTGGGAAAAAGGCCGCATTGAATCGCGTTTAAAAATACACCACATTAATGCATAATTGTGCTGGGTGCTGGTGGATTAATATCGGCCATGGGAATTTACAATAGTTTACATAAAACATTGCGAAAAAGTCATACTCTTTTGGAAAAATGGTTGGCTCTGAAAAGAGCCGTTTGTTTTTGTGGCGTAATCGCAAAGTTGCGGGGCTGTGTCTTGGTGAGGCCTTTGTTCCCCCCCTGACGGCGTGCTTCGAGCCGCCGGGCAGCGCAGCGGGCGGCGGTCTGGACCCCGGTCGGTCTGAGCCTTGTTTAGTACAGCGGGAAGACTGGGGGGAGCGCTCGGTGTCTTTGGAACGAATTAGACCTCCCCCTTTCGAAGGTTTTCTCACCTGCTGGCCTTTTGGCGGCCTTTTCCCCCTTCTGGGGCCTTTTTTAGGCTGGTGCGTTTCGTTCGGGAAAGCCCTTGGCGCCCTTTTATGCCCGGCTTTTGGGAGGTGTTACGGTCCGTGGTCGTTGGGCGGGTCGTTTGGCCCTCGCTCAGTGGCCGCCGTGTAGTAAAAAGTCAATGGCGGCGGTACGGCACTCGTTTTTTTATCAATCACAAATCATGTCGGACGCTAAAGGGGAAAGGGGAAGGGAAACCAAGACTCGTTCGGGCCCGGATTCAGCCCCTCGGTGTTTCACCTCTTGCCAAGGGGAATAGCCCAGGGGGACCTCGCCCTTACCCTCCTATGGAGTTGGCCTAGGTCCGAGCTGGAGGGGCCCCACAACAAGGGGTTTAAAGAACCCAAAGGGGGCCCCCCAAAAAAGGAACACTCGCTCGGGCCAAAAAAAAAAAAACGGTTCTTTTCAGAGAAAATCCCCAAAAGTTTTTTGTTTTTGTTATGGCTGTTTTCTTCTTTAGTCCTTTTTTTTACCTTTACTTCACCCTTTTTCCTTTATAAAGGATGGAGTTTTGTTTCTTTGGTAACACACATAACCATAACAATGCATCTGTTCAAACGTAAAAAAATTTTAAAGACCCCTATGACAACTTTTTTATTTTTCCGGTCGACTTACGAGCTGTCTGCTTAGTACGAGCCATGATCACGATTCGAGTACTGACTGCAAATGTGTTCAGTTCGAATAGCGCGCCTAGCTTTTATTGTGTCGCCGTCGTTTCTTCGGGGCCTTGACCGCCTCCGATTGGTTACCGCTTGTGGGCGGAGTTTCGTTCGAGCCCCTTCCGGTCTCACGAATGGGCTTTTCGACTGTTTTTTGCCTTAATTGTGCACAAAGGTAACACTTAATGGACGTTTTTGCAGAAATGTACTGTACACGATACGCTTGCGATACAACACTCGTACGAGAAACTTACGAATGGTGCGCACCACGCACAAATATACTGTGGACAGCGACTTGCCGCCTGAGTAACCAAGAGCGTCGATTTCGGGGGGCGGCTTATTTCGAGCCCCTTCCGGTTAGTGGTTCGTGCGAACCTTTGCTTTTGCCAACACGATAATAATGCTACAGTACGGGACACTTTCAATAGACAACACATAAAATAAATACACAACTTCTATGGCAGTTGACATCCTCAGAATCCGAGCTGAGTGGCACCACAACACCAGTGGATTAAAGCAATCCAACAATCAGAGGTGTGAATAACACAAGGAACACTCTTGTGTACATCTGTCACTTAACGAAAGCACTAGAAACCGTTGTACTTGTGACAGCATGTATAAATACTATAATAAAACGTATTAATTTTGTGTCCGTTATGTGCATATGTTTTAGACATATTAATCTATTTATGTATCTCATTTATTTTACACTTTTACGTTACATTACACTATAATTATTAACATATAATATTATGTATGATGTTGAATGTTTATGTTAACTTCCATTTTGCATTTTCGTGTATTGTACAGCAACATAGACTAGTATTGAATACACATGGTGCTATGACTATGTGAATCAGTGAACATTTATGTGAAATAAATAATAGTGATATATAGAGTACATATCGACAGCTATCCCTATTATGGATTACGATTATCGGTGCGCGCATTCATGCAACTGTTTACGTTGCCCCGTGACTTAAAACAAAAAAGACTGTTGATAAACGTGAGTGTCGAGCAGCAGGCCTATGTGATAGAAAGAGTCGTTAACGTAACTTTTTCGGTGATGTACGTGATGGAAGCCGTTATGATTAGAATGATTACTACGATATGTAAGCGTTCTAATGTAAACATTCGGCTATATTGTCGATCACAAAAGTCGTTTTGGCAACAAAAAACAACGAACGAAATGCTGCCACACAGACACAGACAGAGAGTATGCAATACATTGTTTGATTGTGTAGGGATTCTGTCATGAAAAATAAACCGGTTAGTACTAATCCTAGCTGTGTATAGGCTTGAAACTGGGATAGGGGCGCCACTGTGTGACCAGGCCGCTAGAGTGTACTGGGGGAGTTTCTCGTGGAATACTACGTAATTGGTGGCGAATTGTAGTATAGAAATTGTTATCACAACACCACCACCATAAGAAATCTTATAATGAAGTATTTATCATGATTAAGTGTTCCAGTAAAACATTGTATTTTTACAATAGTAAGCTATAGTATGTTTCCTATAATAAACCAGTGAATTTTTGAGCAGCGACACGTCAAACATGATAGGATCAGCATACGGGGCATGTGAATTTACTCGAAATTGTTATGTAAAAAGGACGATCTCGGAATATTCTGAAGACTAATCTGCGACTCTAATTAGACAAAGCACAATGCGACAAAGGCAACTCTCTTTTGTGAAAATGTGGTTGGCTCTGAAAAGAGCCGTTTGTTGCGGAAGTGCCGACAGGGAGAATCTAACCGCCGAAACCGTACAGGGTGCGGCCCTGACGTTTCAGTGCGTAGACGACGTCCATGGCGGTGACGGTCTTGCGCTTGGCGTGCTCGGTGTAAGTGACGGCATCACGGATGACGTTCTCGAGGAAGACCTTGAGTACACCGCGAGTCTCCTCGTAGATGAGACCAGAGATTCGCTTGACTCCACCACGGCGAGCGAGACGACGGATTGCCGGCTTGGTGATACCCTGGATGTTATCACGCAAAACTTTGCGATGACGCTTAGCGCCACCCTTTCCAAGACCCTTTCCTCCTTTGCCGCGACCAGACATGTTTAGCTTTTCGAATGCGATAGCTCAACGAATGA
>JAODUO010003474.1:0-12612 GCA_025642075.2 Ridgeia piscesae | reverse complement strand
GCCTAATTTAAGCAGAACAGAATCTGTTTACTCTGGACTTGCAGCTTCAGTGATGGATGACAGTGGCGCCAGTCGTTGACCCCTCGACACTTTGTGTCCCTGACAGCATCATTCACTGCACAGCACTAAAACCTTGCCTTAATAACACGTTTATAACGTGTGATGATATAAACAGTTGATATCATTGTGCCGCATGATTACTGCAACAACGCCAGCAACCGAGGGTGCTTCATTGCGTAATTAATTATTTTGGGAATGGGCGACTTTTATTGTTTCTTCATGTTCCGATATCATTTAAGGCCGTTTATGTGTTTTCCATCACCACCTATGCCTCCTATTTAAGCCCTTCCACGGACATTACCTCGTGAAAAGGTTAAAGTATGTGTGAATACTTGCCAATTTTCCAAGAGTGCTCTTTAGTGGACAATCGTTTATTCACCAATGCCTGTCGCAAATGGATTGATCGTTGACAAAGTGACTGCACTCACCCGGCCCGTCTGTGGGTGGAGCTGGACTGACGAAGGCGTCGTCATCTTCGCCCGGGGGGGGGTTTTTAAAAACCAACCCCCCCCCTTTTTTTTTGGACTGGCCGACGTGTGCAGTGATTCCAGACGAGGGTTTTAAGAACCGAACGCTGCATCGATTGGACTTCCCCTGGACAGTCGGTGCGTCCAGTGCAATCAGAAGCAATAGTTGCGTTCACAATGTCCGTGGCGGGGTTGACAAAGACATGTCGCTTCTAAGTTCAATTATCGACATCTTAATCTACCTCCAGCACTCAATATGCCGTCCGCATCAAACGTTTTCTAGCTGCACCCGCATTGAAAAAGTTGCTAATCCTTTGGACTGTTCACGAAATGACAAATAAAATTGAAGCAGCATGACAATGTAGAACCAGACGCACGACCTGTTCATTAATTAGTTATACCTGTGCCTAGTGCATTCGCTCGCAACTCCGACCAGAGGTAGACTAATAAATTAATAACATTGAACATGATTTCTATCGAAGGCAATAACAATATATTAGATAAGTGTATAAATATACGATTGGCTTATCGTAAGCCTAACAACTTGTCATCTATATTACTATGTAAAAACCGTCTTTCGATCGTATCAAAATTTCGTTATGTTACCCAGTCTGTGTTCCGCGTTCAACGGTGATAAATGCCCGATGTAGAGGATAAAAAATCCCGCCTGGCAAAGACGACAGTTTCTTTTCGCACAGCAGAATGTATTGACAATTTTGATATCTGGTTTACTTCGGCCACTGGACACGTGTCCGTGTGTACGGTATATGTGAACGTCTCCTGTAGTTGTCTTCAAGTATATGTAATATGTAACGGAGCAGGTCTGTCCGCTGAAGCCGACGAGGCCAAAAGCATCTCCAACACTACGTGACGAGTGTGTTACTAGGTGTGTTCGATCTACTGCGTCTGTGTTGGTGAATGACGTGATAAGAAGCACAGGACGTCCGCAGGAATCTTAACCGTTTATCAGGCATTGGTCAAGGAAGCCTCGGCGGGCGGCCTTCAGCGTTATGTCGCCGTAAACGTCCCCCTGCCTCGTTCTCGAGCATAGATCACACGGCCGCGGTCGCGACATCTCGCCGCCACTGTTTCGTTTGTTCGTAAATAGCGCCCTACACAGGCGAATAACCATACTCTAGACTGCCATTGTTGAACTAAACAAGATCACAACGTCGTAGTTAATTACCGATGTATGTGGAGGAAGTTAACATCTTTTGCTGCCGGATGAAAATACGAATGAATGGATGTTAAGTTCATCTACTTTATCTTGCTCTGCCTTCACCTCCTATGACAAGTGAATAAACCACACTTAGCTCACAGGAGGAAGAACCCTGTAGCAATGACAATATATCAGTTCCTTCCATCATGACTATTTCCACCTTATTTATTGTGAAAAAGAAATATAAAAAATTCCTATCTGAATAGTTAACAACTTTGACGTAGTCTCATCAACTGTAAGAAGCCCATTGGTGCTTTATGGCACGTCGGTTCTACACGCCCACCCACACAGCACTGTCCACAAGGACACCACTGGACATGACCCGTCTGGAATGGGTGAGGCGACGGACACATCCAGAGTTGATGATGACATCCTGCGGTACACAAGTGATGCTATATCGGCGTAATTAAATGTAATCTAATCTAATAAATGGATCAGACAGTGTCAATGTCCCGAAACGATTGAATAGTGACACAGAAACATTGACATTATCGTGACAACTGTGCCTGACGTGTGCCTCTTCTGTAGGAACTGGTCCGAAACGCGAGCAGCGACGCGTGTCGGTGGACAATCGACCGTCACGATCAGCAACGGAGCGTGACGGAATGCAGTGCTGCGTGACAATTTACATTTCCAGACTCGATTATCGTAGCCAAGTTACACAAATAATAAAACATCGCGTCATCGCGAAACCCTTTCATCGTGGCATTAGCCCAGAGTATTGTGTGGTTAATAAAACAATCTAGCCGTCTTTGATGAGACGTTGTCACGTGACGTTGACATTGTGCATAGGTTGTGGTCACTGACATATGCACATGTGATGGTGCTGTTGGCGCTGATGATAACGGCGATGATGTTGATGATAAAGTGAGTTTCTGGCTGATCACTGCTACTTTCCGTTCAAGATAGACCTCCAGCGCCCCTTCCACCCCAGCACAGTTGGAGGGAAAACCCCGCACGCACGCACGCACGCCCACGCAGACGCACGCACGCACGCACGCACGCACGCACGCAGCACGCAGAAAGCAGCAAAAACGAAAGCAGGACCCCGACGCCGCACGACGCACGCACACAAAAAAAAAAAAAATTTTATATATATATATATATATATATATATATATATATATATATAGTTAGTGCTATTTTCCCCCAATTTTAAACCCAAACCAGACTTTTATCACGATATAAAAAACCGACATAAATGTTCACATTAATTTTCCTTTTTTTTTTTTTTTGGCACCAATTTTTTTTTATTTTGAAATAAATTTGGAAAAAAAATTCGGGTTTTTTTAATTCCGTCTTACGTACGTGCGTCGCGTGCGCAGGACCCGAGGTCACGTATAGGAAGCGTGTAGCTGACGCAACGGCTCTGGTAAAACACAACTCGATATATCATGTCGGCGCGGTCCAATAATCGTGTAAGCTAATTATTAGTGGATGTTTCATCAGTCACCGTGTCGCATTTGTCTTCCACGCCGTCCTCGGCTGTGCCGCTAAATCACGTCACTCACAAGATGGCTGCCAATGCACGCTCCTCGCTCGCTCATGGCGTCGTCGTGCGGTCTCACACCTGAGGGCGCGTGTGATGAACACCCCGCGATGAAAGGGCTTACATTTGTAACGGCGTCGTACTAAGGTTATTAATTTGCTCAGCCGTGAAATTGCTTTCGGGGTTCCAGGAAAGAGGCATTCGAAAGCATACGGAGGTGCATAGTTCGTGTACAATAACACGTCCCCTTTCCAATAACGTATCCCTGCTGTACACTTCGCTGATAAATGCAGCTAAAGTATTGCGTATCAACATTATGAACATTACATAAATTTGTGGCACAAATCCAAAGTTATCACCCAAATATAAAGAATACGTCAAATCACTTAATACATAGTACAATATACCGCGTATGCACTTTTATTTACACTTGGCAGAACTGCCAAATGACCGGTTTCTCGAACGGGAATTCCCCTATGGCTTCCGTCTCGAATACCATTTTTAACTGATCAATAAGTTTGTCAATGACGTAACTTCTGGCATAATTATATCAATATTTTTCCATCGGTGACGAAGTGCAGTGTCGCTACAACATTAAAATGTAATTTTCCCACAACTTTCGTAAACACTAATGCGTCTAGTACCAGGAACTATCTCGGAGTACAGACCACAGCTGTCCGCGATTCAAGTCTCCCTTTCGTGTCACAACAAACGATCGTACCAGACACACACAGATAAGATTCGAAGTTTGTCTAATCCATAATCTTACATCGCAACGTGTCAACCTGTCATCCAGGTGCAATCCAGCAAGAATCCCGGCACTTGTGACAACCGTGAACTAATCCTTGGTTGACACATATTTCTGATTCGTCCGCCCTAAGCGGTTGTGTAAACACAATGGACACGATACGCTATCATCATTCGACTGCGCGTCCGCATGAAAATATTCTACGCATCGTGTCTTTGTCAAAACACAAATACACAATATTTGACACATTGATAACGTAAACACACGTGTCGGGTTCACGGCAATTCAATATCTAGATCGCTAGGTGTATACTGTTCCAGCAATCTGGCGCTTTTAAAGAGTCATAAATTATTCACAGAACAATTTTGCTTTGAATGGTATTATCCTGTAGTCTATTCTATCGTCTAATACAATTATAGGCACAATGGTATTTTACGATCACTCCCAACGTAAAATAATTTAACACACAATAAAATGTATTATTAAACAATACATTTTCTAAACTTACCTAGCAATAAAATGAATGTAGAAACAATCCGAAGCACGGACCGTCACAGACCACAGGGTCACGTATTACTTGGAACATGTTCAACGTCGGTTGCTACAAGTTTCATGGACACATGATTTACAGTGTATTACTGTTCGGATAATTTAGTTTGACAATTAGTAACCATTGCGAAAATATTCTACGCACTCCAGAAATGGATAGGAGTCCCTTCCATTGGGTCATTAATAAATTATTAAGCAATAAAAACGCTTGGATAATGAATTAACACAAACATCATCCCACATAATCCTTCATCTTTGCAAATTGTGAGCATCATCATTTAACATCAAGAATATCGTTTTATAAGCCAGTGTTGTAAGCATCTCGCATTATTACGAACAAGTTTCACGAACTGCACCGAGGGTCGTTTCATATTCGTGACGGTGGATCAGCTTCTACCGACAGATTAACTCCTGGCTGGCTCTAGTATCAGTTAATCCGCTACACAAGTAGGCATTATCATGTAGGAAGTATGTTTATCTTGGCTATAACAGTGACAATGCAAAGCAATTGTTTGTTCACACGTTGCTGAACGGACAACAATGTTCGTCGAGAAATTAACATTTGTTTATATTAATGTATGAAACAACGCCTAAGGAAATTAGCATTTGTTTCTACTAGAGTAACCCTCAAACAAGTGTCGTCAACAATGTACGTGGATTTTTTGTTTAAGACAAAAAAAAAAACCGATGCATTAGACATAATTACAAGCTGTGTTTGTTGCACACAACAACGTATGAAATATTAACTGCCGCGTTCACACGTCGTGCTGACGTGTTTAGGTAACACAAAGCTATTACACAACAAACTTATTGTTCAATGGAATACGTAATACAAAAAGTATACAAATACAATGGCCAAGTACTGTGTCTGTTACAGTGTTTGGCATGTTGCTAAATGTGATGTTATTTATCTTCTAATATACACACATGTTTACCCATGCACGCACACACGCACACACACACGCACACACACACGCACGCACGCACGCACGCAGCACGCACGCACCCCCCCGCACGCCACCCCCCCCGGCACGGGAAAAAAAAAAGGGAAAAAAACCCCCCCACGGCCAAGGGGAAAACGAAAAAGGGGGGGAAAAAAACACCAAAACAAACAAAAAAAACCAAAAACCCCCAAACCACACAAAAACCCCACACCACACACACAAACAAAAAAAAACCCCCCCCCCCCCCCCACCCCCCCCCACACTTTTTTCCCTTTTTACTTTTAACGCCCTTTTAAAGGGTTTGCACATTTTGAAAAAAAAATTAAAAAAATTTTTAGAAGGCCCGAAAACGAATTTATGCAAAATGGGAAATTTTAAAAAATTTTTTCCCTCCTCCCCGGGCGGTTTTTTTGCGGGACCCAAAAATAAATGCCGGGGTTTCAAAAAATTGGTTTAAGTTTGGCAGGAAATTTGAAAGCAACTTGATTTGGGGGGGCGGTTTTGTTTAAAATTAAAAAATTGGGGAAAATAAACAAAAAATTTTAAAAATTTTAATTAAAATTTCTTTCAAACTAAACATTTTTTTTTCAAAACCAAAAAAGGAAAAAAGAAAAGGAAAAAAGAAAGAATTTGAATTTTTAAAGGATTTTTTTGAATTTTAAAAGAAAGGATTTTTGTATTTCCCCCTTTAAATTTTTAAAAAACTTTAAATCCTTTTTTTTTTCCCTTTCCTTTCCCTTTCCCCCCCTTTTCTTTTTTTTCCTTTTCCTTCCCCCCCCTTCCTTTTTTTTCCCCTTTCTTTTCTTTTTTCTTCTTCTTCCCCTCCCTCCCCCCTCTCTCTCACTCCTTCACCCCCTCGGGGCTTTTTTTTCTAAAACCCCCTCCTTCTCCTCCTTCTTCATTCCCCCCATTTCGTTTTTTTAATTTAAATAATTTTTCCATTTAAATTTTTACATTTTTCCCCGAACCCATTGGGAAACATAATATGTCTGTATCCACCGTCCACCGCCGTCTGTGGTTCTTTCTTAGAAACTAGAAACACATTTTATTTATTGTTTACTTTCTCTGTGATAGACGATAGTACCGCAAACGTTCGGTCGTATTCGGATTGATGAAGAAATGAGTCAATGTTCGGGGAGAAATGTAAAAATGTTAAATGATGTATAATTAACGTACGAGAATGGGAGGGAATGAGAGAGGAGAGAGAGTGAGAGAAAGAGTAGAGAGGAGGAGGAGAGAGAGAAAGAAAAAGGGAGAGAGAAAAAGAAAAGAGAAAGAGAAAGAGAAAGAGAAAGAGAAAGAGAAAGAGAAAGAGAAAGAGAAAGAAAAAAAAGAGAAAGAGAAAAAAAATATGTTTTTATTTAAAGCTAAATACAAAATCCGTTCTAAAGTCGACATGCCTGTGACGATGTGCAGTGCTTCTGCCTACGTCCGTCGCCCGTTTGAACGGATGCTTTAGTCGACAGATATAATCATTGATTCCTTCGTTATACGAATCTAATTTAACAAACGCGATCAGATTGCTTTCATAATTCCTGCCAACTAACTCAATATTGACAGCATTATAGCCGTCTGCAGACAACAGCTGGGAGCGAGAGAAAAAATGTAATTTCCATCTGCATAATTCGTTTCGCCTCTAAATTAATTATTTTCAATGTGCACTTAAAAGGGCGTATGTATGGGATGTGTGTGTGTGTGTGTGTGTGTGTGTGGGGGGGGGGGCGTGGGGTGCGTGCGTGGGGGTGCGTGCGTGCGTGCGTGGGGTGCGTGGGGGTGCGTGCGGGGGCTTTGGCGTGTGGGCGTGCATGGGTAAACATGTGTGTATATTAGAAGATAAATAACATCACATTTAGCAACATGCCAAACACTGTAACAGACACAGTACTTGGCCATTGTATTTGTATACTTTTTGTATTACGTATTCCATTGAACAATAAGTTTGTTGTGTAATAGCTTTGTGTTACCTAAACACGTCAGCACGACGTGTGAACGCGGCAGTTAATATTTCATACGTTGTTGTGTGCAACAAACACAGCTCACTGCTCAATTATGTCTAATGCATCGGTTTGTTTGGTTTGGTAACTGTGGCGTTGATACACAGATAAAGTCCACGTACATTGTTGACGACACTTGTTTGAGGGTTACTCTAGTAGAAACAAATGCTAATTTCCTTAGGCGTTGTTTCATACATTAATATAAACAAATGTTAATTTCTCGACGAACATTGTTGTCCGTTCAGCAACGTGTGAACAAACAATTGCTTTGCATTGTCACTGTTATAGCCAAGATAAACATACTTCCTACATGATAATGCCTACTTGTGTAGCGGATTAACTGATACTAGAGCCAGCCAGGAGTTAATCTGTCGGTAGAAGCTGATCCACCGTCACGAATATGAAACGACCCTCGGTGCAGTTCGTGAAACTTGTTCGTAATAATGCGAGATGCTTACAACACTGGCTTATAAAACGATATTCTTGATGTTAAATGATGATGCTCACAATTTGCAAAGATGAAGGATTATGTGGGATGATGTTTGTGTTAATTCATTATCCAAGCGTTTTTATTGCTTAATAATTTATTAATGACCCAATGGAAGGGACTCCTATCCATTTCTGGAGTGCGTAGAATATTTTCGCAATGGTTACTAATTGTCAAACTAAATTATCCGAACAGTAATACACTGTAAATCATGTGTCCATGAAACTTGTAGCAACCGACGTTGAACATGTTCCAAGTAATACGTGACCCTGTGGTCTGTGACGGTCCGTGCTTCGGATTGTTTCTACATTCATTTTATTGCTAGGTAAGTTTAGAAAATGTATTGTTTAATAATACATTTTATTGTGTGTTAAATTATTTTACGTTGGGAGTGATCGTAAAATACCATTGTGCCTATAATTGTATTAGACGATAGAATAGACTACAGGATAATACCATTCAAAGCAAAATTGTTCTGTGAATAATTTATGACTCTTTAAAAGCGCCAGATTGCTGGAACAGTATACACCTAGCGATCTAGATATTGAATTGCCGTGAACCCGACACGTGTGTTTACGTTATCAATGTGTCAAATATTGTGTATTTGTGTTTTGACAAAGACACGATGCGTAGAATATTTTCATGCGGACGCGCAGTCGAATGATGATAGCGTATCGTGTCCATTGTGTTTACACAACCGCTTAGGGCGGACGAATCAGAAATATGTGTCAACCAAGGATTAGTTCACGGTTGTCACAAGTGCCGGGATTCTTGCTGGATTGCACCTGGATGACAGGTTGACACGTTGCGATGTAAGATTATGGATTAGACAAACTTCGAATCTTATCTGTGTGTGTCTGGTACGATCGTTTGTTGTGACACGAAAGGGAGACTTGAATCGCGGACAGCTGTGGTCTGTACTCCGAGATAGTTCCTGGTACTAGACGCATTAGTGTTTACGAAAGTTGTGGGAAAATTACATTTTAATGTTGTAGCGACACTGCACTTCGTCACCGATGGAAAAATATTGATATAATTATGCCAGAAGTTACGTCATTGACAAACTTATTGATCAGTTAAAAATGGTATTCGAGACGGAAGCCATAGGGGAATTCCCGTTCGAGAAACCGGTCATTTGGCAGTTCTGCCAAGTGTAAATAAAAGTGCATACGCGGTATATTGTACTATGTATTAAGTGATTTGACGTATTCTTTATATTTGGGTGATAACTTTGGATTTGTGCCACAAATTTATGTAATGTTCATAATGTTGATACGCAATACTTTAGCTGCATTTATCAGCGAAGTGTACAGCAGGGATACGTTATTGGAAAGGGGACGTGTTATTGTACACGAACTATGCACCTCCGTATGCTTTCGAATGCCTCTTTCCTGGAACCCCGAAAGCAATTTCACGGCTGAGCAAATTAATAACCTTAGTACGACGCCGTTACAAATGTAAGCCCTTTCATCGCGGGGTGTTCATCACACGCGCCCTCAGGTGTGAGACCGCACGACGACGCCATGAGCGAGCGAGGAGCGTGCATTGGCAGCCATCTTGTGAGTGACGTGATTTAGCGGCACAGCCGAGGACGGCGTGGAAGACAAATGCGACACGGTGACTGATGAAACATCCACTAATAATTAGCTTACACGATTATTGGACCGCGCCGACATGATATATCGAGTTGTGTTTTACCAGAGCCGTTGCGTCAGCTACACGCTTCCTATACGTGACCTCGGGTCCTGCGCACGCGACGCACGTACGTAAGACGGAATTAAACTCGGGAATAAATCACACGATCAGTTTTATTTCTTCTAAATTATCCATGGTTGACAAACATAATCAAGAAAATTGGTCGTCCAATAAAAGGTAATAAAACGCGACGGCCTAAATTAATGTGAACATTTATGTCGGTTATTTATATCGTGATGCAAAAGTCGTGGTTCTGGTTGAACATTAGGGAATAATAGCACTAACGGTTTTTTTTTTTATATATATATATATATATATATATATATATATATATATATATATATTGTGTGCGTGGTGCGTGCGTGCGTGCGTGCGTGCGTGCGTGCGTGCGTGCGTGCGTGCGTGCGGCGTGCGTGCGGGCGTGCGTGCGTGCGTGCGTGCGTGCGTGCGTGCGTGCGTGCGTGCGTGCGGGCGTGCGGGGTGCGGGGTGCGGCGTGGGGGCGTGCGGGGGCGGGGAAAGGTTTTTCAAAGTGACTGGGGGGGAAGGGGGGCCCAGGTCTATCTTTAACGGAAAAATGATCAGCCAGAAACTCACTTTATCATAAACATCATCGCCGTTATCATCAGCGCCAACAGCACCATCACATGTGCATATGTCAGTGACCACAACCTATGCACAATGTCAACGTCACGTGACAACGTCTCATCAAAGACGGCTAGATTGTTTTATTAACCACACAATACTCTGGGCTAATGCCACGATGAAAGGGTTTCGCGATGACGCGATGTTTTATTATTTGTGTAACTTGGCTACGATAATCGAGTCTGGAAATGTAAATTGTCACGCAGCACTGCATTCCGTCACGCTCCGTTGCTGATCGTGACGGTCGATTGTCCACCGACACGCGTCGCTGCTCGCGTTACGGACCAGTTCCTACAGAAGAGGCACACGTCAGGCACAGTTGTCACGATAATGTCAATGTTTCTGTGTCACTATTCAATCGTTTCGGGACATTGACACTGTCTGATCCATTTATTAGATTAGATTACATTTAATTACGCCGATATAGCAGTCACTTGTGTACCGCAGGATGTCATCATCAACTCTGGATGTGTCCGTCGCCTCACCCATTCCAGACGGGTCATGTCCAGTGGTGTCCTTGTGGACAGTGCTGTGTGGGTGGGCGTGTAGAACCGACGTGCCATAAAGCACCAATGGGCTTCTTACAGTTGATGAGACTACGTCAAAGTTGTTAACTATTCAGATAGGAATTTTTTATATTTCTTTTTCACAATAAATAAGGTGGAAATAGTCATGATGGAAGGAACTGATATATTGTCATTGCTACAGGGTTCTTCCTCCTGTGAGCTAAGTGTGGTTTATTCACTTGTCATAGGAGGTGAAGGCAGAGCAAGATAAAGTAGATGAACTTAACATCCATTCATTCGTATTTTCATCCGGCAGCAAAAGATGTTAACTTCCTCCACATACATCGGTAATTAACTACGACGTTGTGATCTTGTTTAGTTCAACAATGGCAGTCTAGAGTATGGTTATTCGCCTGTGTAGGGCGCTATTTACGAACAAACGAAACAGTGGCGGCGAGATGTCGCGACCGCGGCCGTGTGATCTATGCTCGAGAACGAGGCAGGGGGACGTTTACGGCGACATAACGCTGAAGGCCGCCCGCCGAGGCTTCCTTGACCAATGCCTGATAAACGGTTAAGATTCCTGCGGACGTCCTGTGCTTCTTATCACGTCATTCACCAACACAGACGCAGTAGATCGAACACACCTAGTAACACACTCGTCACGTAGTGTTGGAGATGCTTTTGGCCTCGTCGGCTTCAGCGGACAGACCTGCTCCGTTACATATTACATATACTTGAAGACAACTACAGGAGACGTTCACATATACCGTACACACGGACACGTGTCCAGTGGCCGAAGTAAACCAGATATCAAAATTGTCAATACATTCTGCTGTGCGAAAAGAAACTGTCGTCTTTGCCAGGCGGGATTTTTTATCCTCTACATCGGGCATTTATCACCGTTGAACGCGGAACACAGACTGGGTAACATAACGAAATTTTGATACGATCGAAAGACGGTTTTTACATAGTAATATAGATGACAAGTTGTTAGGCTTACGATAAGCCAATCGTATATTTATACACTTATCTAATATATTGTTATTGCCTTCGATAGAAATCATGTTCAATGTTATTAATTTATTAGTCTACCTCTGGTCGGAGTTGCGAGCGAATGCACTAGGCACAGGTATAACTAATTAATGAACAGGTCGTGCGTCTGGTTCTACATTGTCATGCTGCTTCAATTTTTATTTGTCATTTCGTGAACAGTTTCCCAAAAGGGTTAGCAACTTTTTCAATGCGGGTGCAGCTAGAAAACGTTTGATGCGGACGGCATATTGAGTGCTGGAGGTAGATTAAGATGTCGATAATTGAACTTAGAAGCGACATGTCTTTGTCAACCCCGCCACGGACATTGTGAACGCAACTATTGCCCTTTTGATTGCACTGGACGCACCGACTGTCCAAGGGGAAGTCCAATCGATGCAGCGTTCGGTTCTTAAAACCGTCGTCTGGAATCACTGCACACGTCGGCCAGTCACAGATTGGTGAACGGATTAAACTGGGGCGTGTCTCGGGATACCACGTCCGATGAGATTTATACTGAAAACCTTCTGGAGCCTCGTGCGCTCCACCGATGACGAAGATGACGACGCCTTCGTCAGTCCAGCTCCACCCACAGACGGGCCGGGTGAGTGCAGTCACTTTGTCAACGATCAATCCATTTGCGACAGGCATTGGTGAATAAACGATCTGTCCACTAAAGGAGCACTCTTGGAAAATTGGCAAGTATTCACACATACTTTAACCCTTTTCACGAGGTAATGTCTGTGGAAGGGCTTAAAATAGGAGGCATAGGTGGTGAT
>JAODUO010003473.1:0-14923 GCA_025642075.2 Ridgeia piscesae | reverse complement strand
AATAAAATTAAAATTTATTAATAAATCCATACTAAAAAAGAAAACATATTACAATAAAATAAATATAATTACTATTCGCTATAGAATCAATAAGAAAGTATTATGGTAATATTTGATGTTTTAAAAATTAAAGTGGATTGTTTTTGTTGTGACATGTTATTTATGAGAAAGTATGCATTGATTTTCTTCCATTTTATACCAGAGAGAGAATTTTTTTTTTTAATTTTTTTTCGGTGACCTCCATGTTTGTTTGTGTACTTATGTCTAACTTGTGTGTTTTATTCTGGTTGAAATGGTTGTTAATATAACTAACCCTAACCACCAAGTGACTTTGTTGATTGTAATAAATCAATATATTTTCAGCAGTTGTTTCTATCCTATCTGTTTCCGTGATAATTTCATGTTTGCTTGCACCTAGAACCTCGGTCCCTCCTTTCATTGGAGAACCTAGGTTTGAAGACTTTCAGGCTATTAATAATACAGCATTTTTGTCCACTCCACGTTGCATCACCTTACAAAGATGTGTAAACAAATGCCATATACCTGTCTACAAATAATTATGCATGTATGTGAGTGAACAATTTTTAGGCAATAATTGCAGCACAACCATTCAGTGAAGATGAGGTGGTCTTTGAACAAACATGTCAGCTAGAGGATGAATTGTAGTTTTGAGAACAGGGGACTGTTTCACTAGTATAAAGTACTCTTAAGGAAAATTCATCCTTAACAACTATTTTTTTAAATTGTTAAATTAAATGATTTTTTTTACTGTGGACACTATTTCCATGACACACCAGTGACATGTCCCACTGGCACATCATGGCATTGACATTTTTTCAGGTATTAAAAATCACCGATCAAAATTGATTTTACAGTGCAAAATCGGGTTTAAGAGTTTTTACAACGTTAGTGAAATGGTCCCCAGGTTTATGGACCGAATGTTACGTTATGTAAACACTTCCTGTTGTTTCCTTGCAGTTGAGTCGTGACTGTCGCTACCTACAGACGACTGCCCTGTTTGAGGTGGGAGAAGAGAGGTTCCAGTGTGTGGGGAAGACTCTCCTGGACCCCGGCTACACGGCCGTCCTGTCCTGGCAGGCCATTCCACCTGACGAGAGTGTCCCACCCTTCAAAGTGGGTGATGCTTGCGAGATCAGTGAGGTGAGTGGACGAGACTTGGCAACAGTTTAACCTTTACAGACCTGGATTTTCTTTAAGAAATATGTACATTTTTAAACACCTGTGGTTTTATTACTACTAAGAACTTTCCCACATATGTGTATATTTTGGAAAGGTCACATATTGAAGAATCTGTTTATGGACAGAAAAATACATAGTTATCTAATTAGTTATCATAATTTATTCAAAATATCCGCCATATATTTTGCGTAATATCATACTATCATATTCGACATGCAGTAACAAGAAAACTATTCATCGAAGATGACAGATGATTAGTTACTTAGAAAGAACATTCATATCTACACAAAAAGTGGATAAAAATGAGTAGAATGCATTATTTGAAATTTTATAGACATCTTATTGAAGGTGTAATAATCATAAATATTCAACATATGTACACTAACTATCCTAACTGCCAAGGTAAACCTACTGGTCATATAAAGTAATGAATACATATTTAGGAAGATCGAGTAGATCTAACATGTAATCCTAGCTAGCATTTTTGGAGCGCCATCGTCACTGACAGACGTGTCCATGCCAGGTGCTGAGACATGACAGTTCACTTCCAGTCCAGTACCACCTTAGACTGGCTGGTTGTCATCTGAATCGTGACTTTCATAAACATCTGAAAGTTCACACATGGGCGATATTACATCATCGTCACTGGCATCCCCACGAGCCAGGGGTCTTCGACCGATTGTGTCAATACCAGCTCTTCTCTACCCCTGGCACATCCTTTTCAAAAACTCCTCTTTTAACGTCAGCCAGTGAAATAGCCCACGAGGAGTGTCATCGGCCTCTGGTAATGTAATATAATTTTGGGTGATTTTAGTCACATGCTGCTCGTGTTAAACGCAATGTTTAGGACGTGAATGGGTCATTATATTGGGATTCCTACCAGTCATGTATCTGTTTTCAAATTGGGGCGGGTTTTTCTGGCTTTTCCCACGGCTGACGCAGTAGCAACTGGCGAAGTCGATTGCTATAATTGTCTAGGTCACTCCTGAGGTTTTCGGACATGATCAGTGCAGTGTAGCAAGCCTTGACTTGTGGGTTCTATACTGGTGATGCCACTGTAACAACTCAAGGTGGATGTGCGGCAGATCAAAATTGTTGAGTGTATTTTGAAAACTGTCACACACTGTGGTGGTGATAGGACACTTACAGTAGCACAGAGCATTGGTGACACAACTTTGACAGGGTGCTGATGACATGATAGTGATAGAAAGTGCTAATGACACAACACTGACACAGAGTGTTGACAACATGACAATAAAAAAGAACATTAATGACACAACACTGACAGAGTGTTAATAACAAAACACAGACACAGGATGTTAATAACAAAACAGAACACTGACACAAGTGTTGCTGACATGACACTTGGGCAGAGTGTTGATGACACTACACAATGTAGTGTACACTGACATAATGTTAATAACACCTCCAATGAGTGGTGTTGACACTGACACAGCATGTTGATGACAACACTGACCCAGAGTGTTGCTGACACTGAGAGTGACGCCATGTTGCTGACACAGACACAGAGTGTTGATGACACTAACATAAAGTTTTGCTGACACTTCGCCCTGTTTCTGACAGTCTCGGTTAACCAATTTTGATCGGTGATTTTTAATACCTGAAAAAATGTCAATGCCATGATGGCCATGGGACATGTCACTGGTGTGTCATGGAAATAGTGTCCACGTAAAAAAAATCATTTAATTTAACAAAAAAAATTGTTTTTTAAGGATAAATTTTTCCCTTTAAGAAGGTACTTTATTTTAGTGAAACAGTCCCCTGTTCTCAAAACAACAATTCACCCTCTAGCTGACATGTTTGTTCAAAGACCACCTCATCTTCACTGAATGGTTGTGCTGCAATTATTGCCTAAAAATTGTTCACTCACATACATGCATAATTATTTGTAGACAGGTATATGGCATTTGTTTACACATCTTTGTAAGGTGATGCAACGTGGAGTGGACAAAAATGCTGTATTTTTAATAGCCTGAAAGTCTTCAAACCTAGGTTCTCCAATGAAAGGAGGGCCCGAGGTTCTAGGTGCAAGCAAACATGAAATTATCACGGAAACAGATAGGATAGAAACAACTGCTGAAAATATATTGATTTATTCAATCAACAAATTTACTTGGTGGTTAGGGTTAGTTATATTAACAACCATTTCAACCAGAATAAAACACACAAGTTAGACATAAGTACACAAACAAACATGGAGGTCACCGAAAAAAAATTAAAAAAAAAATTCTCTCTCTGGTATAAAATGGAAGAAAATCAATGCATACTTTCTCATAAATAACATGTCACAACAAAAACAATCCACTTTAATTTTTTAAAACATCAAATATTACCATAATACTTTCTTATTGATTCTATAGCGAATAGTAATTATATTTATTTTATTGTAATATGTTTTCTTTTTTAGTATGGATTTATTAAAAATTTTTTCATTACTATTTTAATATGGCTTTTTTTATTTTTTTAATGAACAAATTACTTTGCAAGTGCCATGAGCGCCACCACAGGGCAGATACCGGAACTACATAAAATGTCATCATTATTATTATTAAAAATTAATACGAAAGGGCGTTAACAAAGCCCCAGATGGGACAAGGAGTACCAATCTATCTCTGGATGTATTGTAGAGTAGTCAAATCTTACTGAGGCGATGAAGTGTCGGGTGATGTAGTCATACAGACGCCATGCCTCGTGTCCCAGCTCAGCCTCCGTAGCCGCCCTCATTGGGGTGATGGGAGGGTGATCACCTGCATCGTGCCCTTTCCTTCACATACACAGATACACCAGTCACAAACTTCACGTTGGAAGAGACACTGTGAGAAATAGTTACGTCGTTACAATTATATTGTTTTAACTATGACCCAAATCAAATCAAAAAAATTGTATTTCGCAACAACATTACATTCTACAGAAGCAAACAAAAGAAATGGAAGGCTGACAGGAATAAGTTCAGATGAAAATATAGTAATGATGATAACACCTTGTATTATGTCAATGGGTGTCCATGAGTATACATTGTTATCACACCGTATTTGTTGAGAAACATGTGTGCATAATTGGCATAGCAAAACGTGAGAGCATGTTAAATGATCCTGTAAGACTGATGGGGAGACTGACTTAGGTTTCTGTAAGCCGTCTGCCAGCAGCTCACGCACCAAGTGGCCCCAGTCAGAGTTGTTGGTTTGTTGCTTCAGTGTCCCCCTGAAAACCATTTCACAGAGTGTGTAAAAAGGTTTTTAAAAAACCTTGTGGAAAATCCCAAAAACTAAACACAGTGTATGTAAAAAGGTTTTTTAAAACTTTTGGGAAAAATCCCAAAAACTAAACACAGTGTTGTACAGTTGTACATTTATGGGGCTTTTAATTAAAAACTAAACACAGTGTTGTACAAATGTGGCATACAAACTAAACACAGTGTTTTAAAACCCGTGGCATACAAACTAAACACAGTGTTGTAAAAATAGGCATACAAACTAAACACAGTGTTTTACAGTTGTACAATCCCGGGGGCTTTTACAAAACCTAAACACAGTGAATGTACAAATGTGGCATACAAACTAAACACAGTTTTGTAAAACCCTGGCATACAAACTAAAAAACATTTGAAATGTAACAAAAAAATTTAAGGCATACAAAAACTAAACACAGTTTTGTAAAACCCGTGGCATACAAACTAAACACAGTGAATTGTAAAATAGGCATACAAACTAAACACAGTTTTGTTTTGAACGTGGCATACAAACTAAACAGTGTTGTACAACATTGGGCATACAAACTAAACACAGTGTGTAAAACCCGTGGCATACAAACTAAAAAACATTTGAATGTAAAAAATCCCCGGTTTTAAAAACCCTTAAAAACAAAAAGTGTGTTTTGAACGTGGCATACAAACTAAACACAGTGTGTTTTTAAAATGTGGCATCAAACTAAACACAGTGTATGTACAATACGGCATACAAACTAAACACAGTGTGTTTTGAACGTGGCATACAAACTAAACACAGTGAATGTAAAATTTGGGCATACAAACTAAACACAGTGTTTTTGTAAAAAAAGTTTTTAAAACTTGGCATACAAACTAAACACAGTGTTGTACAGTTGTACACAAACCCTAAACACAGTGTGTGTAAAAACGGGCATACAAACTAAACACAGTGTACATTACAACAAACCATCCTCGCAGGTCAAAGGTCATTCCCCGCTCCCCCGGCCAATTTTTTGTGGGAAAACTAATTGACTACAGCAATTGACTTCATCAGTCACTACTGTGTCAACCGTGGGAACAGTGCAAATAAACGGATACACGACAGGTGGCAATCCTAATACAACAAGTCATTCACGTCCTAAACATTGCATGTAACACAAGCAGTGTGTGGCTGAAACTACCCAAATGACCAGTCAGACCGGAGGCCAACTACACTCCTCGTGGGCGATTTCATTGGCTGACGTTAAAAGAGGAGTTTTTGAAAGGGATGTAATCAGCCGCAGTGACCTCTGGCACACAACAGAGTGAAATGATGTCTTTATTTATCTGTTTATAACGTCCTGAGGTGGCTGCAGTGAGTATACACCAAGCTGGCCTGTTTCATGGACTCGTGTTAGCGACATGAATGGGGGAAGTGACACTCAGCTTGTGTAGTCTAGTTTTAGGTTTTACCAAGCACTTTTCCTACAGCTGCATGAGTTACTAAATAGAATGGGTAACAGTAAATAGCATCAACCATCCATTCAACATGTCAAAGGTATACTTCTGCTACGTGCAAGTTGACACTAAGACAACGGGCATGAAAGACTTGTGGACTTGTTACCACGGAAGTGCTGACACCTACTTGAGGTCAAAGTTGCTGGGGTAGTCCGTGGTCTCCGTGCGAGGGTAACTAATGTAGCCCTGGGTATAGAGTCTCTCAGCAATCTGCATTGTGTGATGTGGACTCATCCCTTCAAGAATAAGAAACACCAGACGTGATAAGTTTCTTAGCAACTTTGCTGATGTCTTATTTATGTATAATATTTACCGGTAGGTGGAAATAAAAGTTTCAAAATATATTTAAAATCCATTATTCAGGTGATTAATAAATCAATGTGTACAGAAAATTAACTTACATTTTCCAGGAATTTATTATTCAAAATGTATTTCAAATTGTTGTATTTTAAATTGTTATATGGTAGCCAAAATAGTGTTTTGCTTGAGCAATCTTGTAAAAGTAAAAAAGAAATGTCCTGTGATTATTATACATATATATATATATATATATATATTTTAAAAAAAAAAAAAAAAAAAATAGAACCTGTCTTGTAGGGACACCTGTCCACCCAAGAAAATGCCCCTACATTGCAGGTGTCCCCTCATCGGGGGGGCAGGAATTCGCAACAACTTTTTCCCGAACATACAATCTTTATTTACAACCATATTAAAACTACATAAATCACATTGATGCCCACAATTATATTACCCATACAAAAAAGTGTAAGAATCCCCTAGTATATCAAATTTAATATTAATAACATTCATATCACCCCATAAGAAATTCCCCACAGATATTATCCCTCCCACGTTAAAACGTGTTATATCCCACCACCCAAATAGAAAGTCATGAACAATATCCACAATCATTTGTTTCATCACTTGGCAGAGAAGTCCCTAATGGACTTCTGCTTAGCCACTGCAGCCTGTTTAATGCTGTGTTCCTGGATAATGTTCTGCAGTTTCATGACATCTTCCACCATAGACACATCATTTGCGAGCAGCGAAAATGACACAATTTTCCCCCACATGTCCCAGGGCCACCTTCATGGAGATTGCAGCGGGCTCAGCTGCCTCCTCATCACCACTGCTGTCGTCCTCTTCGACTTAGTCCCCTCTTGCCCTGGCGATCAGGTCCGCTTCTCAGCCGTCACTGGCAATGTCAGCGGTGCTGGTGGCCTCGTCCATGCCAACGTAGTCTCCCCATGAGCAAACAACACCCAGCAACTCGTCATATGCTGCGCCTTCGGGTGGCAGCATGTAGGCTTCTTCCTCCACTCAGCCACCACGTCGCCAAACCCACTTTGTGAAGCATTTCGCAACTGTGTCCGATGACACACTTGCCCAGGCAAGATGCAGCCGGGAGATCGCATCCAGCAAATCGACATGCTTGCTTAACTCGGTGGCCGTGCGTGCGTCGTCCATCTCGGCCAAGATGTGGCGCATCAACCGCTTCCGATAGTGGGCCTTGAACGCTGCGATGATGCCCGCACCCAGGGCGGGAGGCGAGAGGTCATGTTCGGAGGCAGGAAAAGCACCCTTGATGTTTGTCAGCTGGATGTCAGGGTGGGCGCCGCAGTTGCCCAACGAACGGCAAGATGTGTCGGCCCTGGGGAAGCATCTTGCTGTTCAACCTCTCCAACCCCTCCTTGAACAAGGAAGAGGTCATCCAGGCCCTTTTTGTTGGCAGGTACTCACCGGCAGTGCAGCCTTGTCGATTTCCCCCGGGAAACAGCGGGGATTCAACGACTTTCCGATGACGAGCGGCTTCAATTTGTCACCTGTGCGGAGCAGGCCAACAGCAAGTGACCCTTTTCCTTGGAAGTTTGGTCCCCTTCCGTGGATTGCCTCAGATCACCATCGATCGCTTGGGTAGGGCAGGTAGTAGAGCCCTGTTTCGTCTGCATTGTAGATGTCCTCAGCAGTCAAGTCTGGAAGACGGACGGTCCAGTCGGCCACGACATCTGCAGGGACTTCTGCTGCCTCGCCACACAAGCAGCCCACTTCACTCCGTGTCGCTTCTGCCAAGCCTCCAGCCAGCCATTGGAGCGGTGAATTCGTCGTGTCCCATCTCGAGCGACAGCATCGGGCTTTTCCAAAAAATTTTGAAACATTTTATTTTTAAATGGCCTTTTTAAGTTTTCATGGGGGTTTAAAAATAAAGCCTTTTTTTAAAAATTTTGGGATTTGGTTTAACAAAATAAATTTTTTACTTGTTAAAATAATAAAAAATGGCTGGTTAAAAAATCTGATTCTAAGACCACCCACATGTGTAAACAAAACCCTACCTGCATTCCCAGTTCAACAAAAAATGTAATAAATATTTGTGTTAAAATAATAAAACCAAACAAAAAAAGACTAAAGGTACAAAACACAAATTATTTTTAATTAGAATCGTTATAATTAAGCTAAATTTATGTTGCCATTTTTTTAAAAAACCGGGGAAAAAACCAAAGGGGTCCCAAGGCCCAACGAAAAAAGCACCTAAAACCAAATTTGGTTTACGTGGAACCCCAAAATTTAAAACCCCTCCCCCAAAATTTTGCCCCTATTTTGGCCCTTTTAATATTTTAAATCCCGGGGGGTCCCCCCGGACAAAAGGCTTCCCCCTGCCCTTTTATTTTCTGCCCCAAAATTTTTTCCAAACCCTGGGAAGATTCCCGGAAAAACGCCTTCCTTTTTTAAGCGGGCAGGTTAAACCTTTTCTTTTTCCCCCAACAATTTAAAGGCTTCCCAAAAAAAAAATTCTGAAACCTTGGTTTAAAAAAATTGGGAACTGTGGGGGGCCCCCCTTTCCCACCTTTTTTGGAAAAAAATGGCGCCCTCTTTTTTTTTTTCCAAAAAAAAAATTTCCCCCGGGGGTGAAAAAAAAATTTGGGTTTTTCCCCGGGGCCCCAACTATTTCAAAATAGGGGCCAAAATTCCCTCCATAGGGTATGGGGGTGGCAGGTTTTTTTAAATTTTTTTAATTTTAAAAAAATTTTTGGGTTTTATTTTTTTAAAATTTTTAAATTTTTTTTTTATTTTATAATTAAAATAAATTTAATTTAATTATAAATTTAATTAAAAATAATTTTTTTTTAAATTTTTTTTATTTTTTTTATTATTTTAAAAAATATTTATTAATTTTTAATTAAATTAAATTAATTTTTTTTAAATTAATTTTAAATAATTTAAAAATTTTTATTATTTTAAAATAAATATTTATTTTTTAATTTAAATTTAAAATTTTATTTAAATTAAAATTTAAATTTAAAAATTAAAATTTTTAAAATTTAAAAATTTAAAAATTTTTTAAATTTAAAAAAAATTTAAAATTAAATGGCCCGGCTGGAGGCGGCCCCGAAGCGACAAAAATGGAATGGGTGCCCCTTTTTCCCCCAGGAGCAGAAATCCCCCAGATGGCGGGCCACCCGGCCTGTTTCCAAAAGGCGGAACAGTTTTTAAAATTTTATGCTTTAAAAAGATTTTTTGGTTGAATTTTTGTATTTTAAAAACGGCCGATACCACAAACCAAAGGGACCTTGGGGGAGAAAAAAGCGACCCATTGTTTGAATTTTTGAAACCCACTCCAATTATTTTTAAAGGGGGCCCTGGGGGAATTTTTAAAATGCGTCCAATTTTTCTGTCTTTTGGGGTGTTAAAACGGTTGGGAAATCACATGGGGTTGAAGGGCCATTTTTCCAAAAACCCCCCCAGGATTAAACGGAACTTTTTAATAAGTAATTTGGGGGTTCCCCCCTTCCCCTGTTGGAAAATTTTTAAAAGTTGAATTCCACATTTTGATTTCCCCTTTTTTAAAATTTTGTTTTGTTATAAATAAAATTTTCTTATTTTTGGGAAACCCCCGGATTAAACCAAAAATTTTTTAAAATTTTTTAATTTGGATGGACAGGAAGAAGGGTTCCACCTGTTTTATTATTTTAAAATAAATAATTTATTTTTTAATTAAAAAAATAATTTTTTTTATTTTTGTAATTCCCAAAAAGGGAATTTTTTTTTTTATTTTTAAAACCCAAAAAAAATTTTTTTTGGCCTACCCTTAAATTTAACAATTTAAAAAAACAAAAATTTGAAAAAAATTTTGAATAAAAATTCCTGGGGGGGGAAAATGGGTTTTAAGTTAAAATTTTTTGTCACCTTTTTTAAATTCACCGAAAAAAGTGATTTTAAAAAATTTTGGGGAAAATTGAATTTTCCAACCTTTTTTCCGGTAAAAATTAAACCAAAAAAGACCTCAGGAAAAATTGGGTAAGAAATTATCAAAGTCCCGGGGGTTTTTTTTTTGAAGGGAGATACTCACACAAACTTGGGGTTTAAACTCTATTTCCCAAGGGGTACAAATTTTAAAATTTTCCCCCCCGGGAGACCCCGGCCCCCCCAAGCAATTTGGGGGCCTCCGGGAGGTTTCGGGGGACTTCCTTGGGAACAAGGGGGGCCAACAAGGTTTTTTCATGCCCCTTTCTTGTGGCAACTTGCCCCGTGCAAAGATAACCTTTTTAAATGGGTTTTTTAAAGGAAGGGTTAAAGGGGTATTTACTTTTTTCCCTTCTAAATTTTGGGGGCTCCCCCGCACCTGAGGAAAATGTTTGGTAAAACCTTTCCCCCCTACACAAGTGGTGTAACTTTCCCCCCCTTCAAGGGGTTTCCCAAAACGGGGGGTTTTTTTCCATTGGGAAAAAAACCCTTGGTGGGGGAAATCAAATTTTAGCCACCCCAAGGGGGGCGGGTTTAAAAGGGGGTTTTAAAAAAATTTATTTAAAAAATTTTTTCTCCCCAGAAATTTTTGGGGGGATTTTATTTGGTCTATTTTTGGTTTTTTAAATAAAATAATTTTTAAATTAAAAAGGAATTTTTTTTTTCTTTTAAAGCCCCAAAAAAATTTTTGGCCCAAAAAAAAACAAAAATTTTTCTTTTTAAAGGGGTTAATTTTTTAAAATTGTTTTTATTAAGGATTTTAATTTTTCTTGGTTTATCCGGTTTTTTACTTGTCCAAAATTGGCTTTAGTTGGGGCTTTTTTTAAGGGGGAAATCCCCTCCCAAAAAGTTCAAACTCTTCCCCCTTTATTCCCCCCGGGGGACCCCCTTTTCCCCCCAAATTTGCCTAAGTTTTTCAGGATTGGGGGTTGTAAAACTTTTCCCTTGGGTTTAATTAAAAACCCCCCATTTCCTTTTAAAACCCCAAAAGGGACAACTGATTTATTTGTTAAATTATTTACCTTGTTGGGTTTGTTTTCCCGTGACCCCCTAGGGTGGGTTTAAAAAGATTAAAAAATATTTATTGTTGTGTTTAAGGTATTATTAATTTTAAAATTTATTACTTTTGGATTTGAAATTTTTTTTTTTTGGTGTTTTGGCTGTTTGGGGGTGTTTTTGTATTGGGGGTGTATGACTTTTTCCTTTTTTTGGATTTTTGATGTAAGTAATTAATGTTGAAATTTTATTAAAAAATTTTTTAAATTTCATTTTTTTGGGATGGTTTTTAAAAGGTTTGTTTTTTGATTTGTTTTCTTTGGGTTTTAAAACACAATAAAAACATTTTTAAAACCCTTTCCCCAAATTTGTTTAATTTTATTGGTTTTAAAGGTTTGTTAGTTTAAAAAGGTTTTGGTTAAAAGTTTTTTTAAAATTTCCCAAAAATTTTTGGTTTTTAAAGTGAAACCTTTCACTGTGATTTGGTTTTGCCAAAATTTTTAAACCCCAAAACCCACACACTTGTTTATTTTATGTAAAAGTTTGTACACCTTTTTTTAGGTTTACACCTTTTTGTATTATTTTGCTTCTTTTTTAGTTTGAAAACTTTGGTTTTTTTTGTTTTTTGTTTTTCCTTTTTGGGGAAAAAAAAATCTACACATGCAAATTTTTTGTATTTGTACACTGTGTTTATTTTTGCCCTTTTTTACAAAACTGTGTTTAATTTGTATGCCCAAATTTACACCTCTTTTTGGGTAATGGTTCAAAAAGGGGGAAATTTAAGGGAACAAACCAAAAATTTGATGGGGCCCACTTTGGGGCGGGGGGTTCTGGAAAACGGCCAAAAAGGAAAACCTTTTTTGTCAGTCTCCCCAAAAACAATCTTACAGGATTTTTTAACTCTCTCCGTTTTTATCATTCTCATGTGGTTCTCAAAAATATGGTGTAATTTAAAAATATATAAACTAATGGAACCCCCTTGTATATAAATTTATCATCATTCCCATATTTTTATCTGAACTTTTTCCTGCCAGCCCTTTCCCTTTCTTTTTTTTGCTTCTGTAGAATGTAATGTTGTTGCGAAATAACATTTGATTTGGTTTTTTTGTGGTCAAAATTAAAATAATGTCGTAGCTATTTCTCACAGTGTCTCTTCCAACGTGAAGTTTGTGACTGGTGTATCTGTGTATGTGAAGGAAAGGGCACGATGCAGGTGATCACCCTCCCATCACCCCAATGAGGGCGGCTACGGAGGCTGAGCTGGGACACGAGGCATGGCGTTTGTATGACTACATCACCCGACACTTCATCGCCTCAGTAAGATTTGACTACTCTACAATACATCCAGAGATAGATTGGTACTCCTTGTCCCATCTGGGGCTTTGTTAACGTCTTGCAGTATTAATAATAATAATAATAATGATGACATTTTATGTAGTTCCGGTATCTGACATGTGGTGGCGCTCATGGCACTTGCAAAGTAATTTGTTCATTAAAAAAATATAAAAAGCCATATTAAAGTAGTAATGATAATAATTATTAATAAATCCATACTAAAAAAGAAAACATATTACAATAAAATAAATATAATTACTATTCGCTATAGAATCAATAAGAAAGTATTATGGTAATATTTGATGTTTTAAAAATTAAAGTGGATTGTTTTTGTTGTGACATGTTATTTATGAGAAAGTATGCATTGATTTTCTTCCATTTTATACCAGAGAGAGAATTTTTTTTTTTAATTTTTTTTCGGTGACCTCCATGTTTGTTTGTGTACTTATGTCTAACTTGTGTGTTTTATTCTGGTTGAAATGGTTGTTAATATAACTAACCCTAACCACCAAGTGACTTTGTTGATTGTAATAAATCAATATATTTTCAGCAGTTGTTTCTATCCTATCTGTTTCCGTGATAATTTCATGTTTGCTTGCACCTAGAACCTCGTCCCTCCTTTCATTGGAGAACCTAGGTTTGAAGACTTTCAGGCTATTAAAAATACAGCATTTTTGTCCACTCCACGTTGCATCACCTTACAAAGATGTGTAAACAAATCCCAAATTATTTACCTTTTTTCTTTTTTAATTGCAGCACAACCATTCAGTGAAGATGAGGTGGTCTTTGAACAAACATGTCAGCTAGAGGTGAATTTTTGTTTTGAGAACAGGGGACTGTTTCACAAAGATAAAGACTCTTAAAAGAAAATTCACCCTTTAAAACAACATTTTTTGTTAAATTAAATGTTTTTTTTTACGTGGACACTATTTCCATGACACACCAGTGACATGTCCCATGGCCATCATGGCATTGACATTTTTTCGGGTATTAAAAATAGATCAAAATTGATTTTAAGTGCAAAATCGTTTAAGAGTTTTTAACAACATTAGTGAAATGGTCCCCAGGTTTATGGACCGAATGTTACGTTATGTAAACACTTCCTGTTGTTTCCCTTTCAGTTGGCGTGACTGTCGCACCCACAGACGACTGCCCTGTTTGAGGTGGGAGAAGAGAGGTTCCAGTGTGTGGGGAAGACCTCCTGGACCCCGGGTACACGGCCGTCCTGTCCTGGGGCCATTCCCCGACGAGAGTGTCCCACCCCTTTAAAGTGGGTGATGCTTGCGAGATCAGTGAGGTGAGTGGACGAGACTTGGCAACAGTTTAACCTTTACAGACCCTTTGGAAAAATTTTTTTTCTAAGAACTTTCCCACAATGTGTATATTTTTGGGAAAAGGGCACATATTGAAGAATCTGTTTATGGACAGAAAAATACATAGTTATCTAATTAGTTATCATAATTTATTCAAAATATCCGCCATATATTTTGCGTAATATCATACTATCATATTCGAATGCAGTAACAAGAAAACTATTCATCGAAGATGACAGATGATTAGTTACTTAGAAAGAACATTCATATCTACACAAAAAGTGGATAAAATGAGTAGAATCATTATTTGAAATTTTATAGACATCTTATTGAAGGTGTAAAATCATAAATATTCAACATATGTACACTAACTATCCTAACTGCCAAGGTAAACCTACTGGTCATATAAAGTAATGAATACATATTTAGGAAGATCTAGATCTAACATGTAATCCTAGCTAGCATTTGGGGCGCCATCGTCACGACAAAGGTCCATGCCAGGTGCTGAGACATGACAGCACTTCCAGTCCAGTACCACCTTTAAAAGGCTGGTTGTCATCTGAATCGTGACTTTCAAAACATCTGAAGTTCACACTGGGGGATATTACATCATCTCACTGGCATCCCCACGAGCCAGGGGTCTTCGACCGATTTTTGTTTTTTTTTTCAAAATTTTTCCAGCCTTTCCCTTCTCCCCTTTTTTTTTTTTTTCCCCCCCTTTTTGGCAACAAATTTTTTCCCCAATCTGTTTTTTCAAATTGGGGCGGGTTTTTCGGGTTTTCCCACGGCTGACGCAGTAGCAACTGGCGAAGTCGATTGCTATAATTGTCTAGGTCACTCCTGAGGTTTTCGGACATGATCAGTGCAGTGTAGCAAGCCTGACTTGTGGGTTCTATACTGGTGATGCCACTTAAAACTCAAGGTGGATGTGCGGCAGATCAAAATTGTTGAGTGTATTTTGAAAAATGTCACACACTGTGGTGGTGATAGGACACTTACAGTAGCACAGAGCATTGGTGAAAAACTTTGACAGGGTGCTGATGACAGATAGTGATAGAAAGGGAATGACACAACACTGACACAGAGTGTTGACAACATGACATAAAAAAAAAACATT
>JAODUO010003472.1:0-13795 GCA_025642075.2 Ridgeia piscesae | reverse complement strand
GGAATTTTTGGGCCTTTTGCCGCCCAAAACACGATTGTATGTTAAATTCCCACCCCAGGGTCGGGAACAAAACAAAAAAACTGTTTTTTAAAACCCTGCCATTTTTTTAACAATAAGTTCACCCCCTAATTATGTTACAGATTCTCACTGCCCTGAGGGTCAGTGGTAAAAATTGTTCACCAAAAAACTATTTTGTTAAAATCTCTTATTCCCGGATTCATTTTAAATTAATTACCAAACAATATTGTATGTTACAGATCTCCTGTCCATAAAATTTCCCAATTTTAAAAATTAATCACCAAAAAATTTTCGTTTTAAAATCTCTACTTCCTGGGAAAAAAAATTTGGGGCATTTTGAACATTTTTACCAAACAACGACGAGGGTTCCCAGTCCCCCCTACCCCGGGTTTTTGGCGTTGTAACACTTTTAATTTCCCCAAAATCTTAAACGTTTTTTACAAAATCTCACACTTTCTCAAAAAACATGCACAATTTTATCTGAGTTAGCATACAGCAAACCACAAAATGAAGTTTTACGGGGAAAAGGTAAAATTGCATGTCAGAGACATGTTCCTACTGATGACAAACTGATTTGATATTCAGAAAACTAATCCACTGAATACAATGTCTAATTAGAAGTTCAGCATTAAATTATTTGCAGATGGAAAGAACATTTGTCACTGTAATTAAAAAAGTAACAACAACTGATCTGTATGTTACAGATCTCTCACTGTCCATGTAAATGGGTTGCCGCCAACGCTTCCAAAAATTCCCACCCATGCATCCAAACTTCCCGCTTTCCCTCAGCCCATAGTCTTGCCATCTGATTGATGACGGTCATCTTGCTGACTCCTGGTCGGCCAAGAACAAGAACAGTTCTGGGGACATCTTTGTCATCAAGCTTATCAAAAAGTTGTGACAGCTGAATACATTCACTTGACTCCATGAGATTCTGTAGTTCCTCCACATCACGGTATCCAAGTATTTCTGGGAGTGCTGTTTCAGGAAACCTTTCCAGTCGAAGATCAATGAACATCTCTTCTAAGGTGGCATCATTGCATACGTTGTCACCGATTGATTGCTGGCCAGGGATTCTTAATTCTCTGTACATGTCTTGTCTTCACTTTCTCAGAAAACATACACAATTTTATCTGTAGTTAGCACGTACAGCTAAACCACAAATATGAAGCTTTACTGTGTTGATAAGTTGTCAAATTGTACATGTCAGATTGCACATGTTCCAATACTGATGACATAATTCTGTGACAACGTATGCAATGATGCCACCTTAGAAGAGATGTTCATTGATCTTCGACTGGAAAGGTTTCCTGAAACAGCACTCCCAGAAATACTTGATAACCGTGATGTTGAGGAACTACAGAATCTCATGGAGTCAAGTGAATGTATTCAGCTGTCACAACTTTTTGATAAGCTTGATGACAAAGATGTCCCCAGAACTGTTCTTGTTCTTGGCCGACCAGGAGTCAGCAAGATGACCGTCATCAATCAGATGGCAAAACTATGGGCTGACGGGAAAGCGGGAAGTTTGGACGCTTGGGGGAAGCGTTGGCGGCAACCCATTTACATGGACAGTGAGAGATCTGTAACATACAGATCAGTTGTTTGGTGAATTTAACTGTTAAAACTGACCAATCACTGGGATAGTAAGAGATTTGTAACATACAGATCAGTTGTTGTTACTTTTTTAATTACAGTGACAAATGTTCTTTCCATCTGCAAATAATTTAATGCTGAACTTCTAATTAGACATTGTATTCAGTGGATTAGTTTTCTGAATATCAAATCAGAATTACGTCATCAGTATTGGAACATGTGCAATCTGACATGTACAATTTGACAACTTATCAACACAGTAAAACTTCATATTTGTGGTTTAGCTGTACGTGCTAACTACAGATAAAATTGTGCATGTTTTCTGAGAAAGTGTAGACCGCATTACAAGAGTTGTACAGAGAATTAAGAATCCCTGGCCAGCAATCAATCGGTGACGACGCATGCCATGGTGCCACTTAGAAGAGATGTTTGTTGACATACGACTGGAAATGTTTGGTGAAACAGCACTCCCAGAAAAACCTGGTTACTGTGATGTGGAGGAACTGCAGAATCTCATGCAGGCAAGTGAATGTATTCAGCTGTCACAACTTTTTGATAAGCTTCACAACAAAGATGTCCCCAGAACTGTTCTTGTTCTACGCCGACCAGGAGAGCGGGAAGTTTGGATGCATGGGTGGGAATTTTTGGAAGCGTTGGCGGCAACCCATTTACATGGACAGTGAGAGATCTGTAACATACAGATCAGTTGTTTGGTGAATTTAACTGTTAAAACTGACCAATCACTGGGATAGTAAGAGATTTGTAACATACAGTTAAGATGTTTGGTGAACTTAAGTGTTACAACTGACCAATCACTGGGACAGTGAGAGATCTGTAACATACAGTTCAGTTGTTTGGTGAACTTATCTGTTACAACTGACCCATCACTAGGACAGTGACAGTGAGAGATCTTTAACACACAGATCAGTTGTTTGGTGAACTTAATTGTTACAACTGACCCATCAGTGGGACAATGAGAGATCTGTAACATACAGATCAGTTGTTTGGTGAACTTGACTGTTACAAATGACCCATCACTGGGACAGTGAGAGATCTTTAACACACAGATCAGTTGTTTGTTGAACTTAATTGTTACCACTGACCCATTCACTGGGACAGTGAGACATCTGTAACATATGGGTGGTGAACTGAATTGTTACAACTGACAGTTTATCAGTGTTTGTTTTGTTGCTGACTTGAGTGGAAGTGTGTAACATACTTTAGTCAGATGTGAGGCGGCAAATGGCACCAAATCAATGCCTTTTGTTGCTCTTTAAAATTATAATATTTACATAAGTTAAAACAACAAACGTTTCACTACAAATACAATCACTGGTGTTTTAAAAACAAAGGAGATACCAAATATAAACCCTATATGATTGCATACCCCTGAACATAAATGAGAAAAACATATTAAACACTTAGATGACAAACAATTCTCATTCCTCTATGATGATGTTTTTTCTAACAAAATGTTGAATTTTGTTATCACCACAGTGTTGCTAATTCAGTCAGACACGAATCTGTTACCTTGCATACGTGTAACTACGTAATGATCATGCATTTTACTATGTTTTAATTACAGGATGAAAATGTTCTTTCCATCTGCAAATAATTTAATGCTGAACTTCTAATTAGACATTGTATTCAGTGGATTAGTTCTCTGAATATCAAATCAGAATTACGTCATCAGTATTGGAACATGTGCAATCTGACATGCCACAAACGACAGCTTATCAACGCAGTAAAAACTTCATATTTAATGGTGGAGTAACGTCTTGGCTTTTTTGGTAGATAAATTGTGCATGTTTTTGACGTAAAAATAGAACATGTACGAAGGTAAGAATCCTGTATCAATGGAGTGACAGCGTATGCAATATTATACTTAAATTCATTGATGTGAAGGACTCACAAGCAACACTCACAGAATACTTGATGGCGTAATGTTGGGAATACAGGAGAAATCTCATGGAAATCAAGTGAATGTATTCAGCTGTCACAACTTTTGATAAGCTTGATGACAGAGATATATCAAAATGTTCTTATTCTTGGGCGACCAGGAAGTCAGCAAGATGACAAATCATCAATCAGATGAGACTTTAATAATTTTGCGTAGTTAACGTAGTCAAATTTTTGGAAAGCGTGGCGACAATACATGGACAGTGAATCTGTAACATGATCGATTATTGTACTTTTGAATTTTGTGACAGATGTCCCTTTCCATCTGCCGATAATTTATTAATGAACTTCTAATTGGGCATTTAATATTCTGATAGTTGGATTTCTGAATATCAAATCAGAGATATAAATCATCTGATGTTGGAACGTAGTACCAATCTGAGCATGTACAATTTGACAGCTTATCAACACAGTAAAGACTTCATATTTGTGGTTTATGCAGATAAGGAATTATTGCGTATTTTCTGAGAGAATGTCTGAATTTAATATTGCGATTGAGATGTTTGGTGAACTTAGAATGCAACTGACAATCGCAAGGACGTGAGGAGATCTGTAACGCTGGTCGGTGTTTGGTGAACTTATCTGTTACAGCGACGCATCACTGAGACGGTGAAGATCTTTTTAACGCGAATCGGTTGTTTTGGTGAACTTGTACAGCGCGGCCCGTGAGTGGGACAACGAAAGGAGATCTGCCAACATACAATATCGAATTGTTTATTGAACGGCCTGACAAATGACCCATCGCTGAACGGTTAGAGATGCTGTACGCGAATCAGTGACAGTGAGCAATTGTTACCGCAGCCTATTCACTGAGACAGTGAACATCTGTAACATATGAGATGAACTGGTATTACAAATGAACATTTATCGTGTTTGTTTTGTTGCTGATGAAGTATGTAACATACTTTAGTCAGGTGTGAGCGGCAAATAACAATCAATACCTTTGTTATGCTTTAAGATTATAATGTTACATAAGTTAAGGCAACAGAGCTGTTTCACTGCAAATACAATCACTGAGTATTTAGGAGATACCAAATATAAACCCTATATGATTGCATACCCCTGAACATAAATGAGAAAAACATATTAAACACTTAGATGACAAACAATTCTCATTCCTCTATGATGATGTTTTTTCTAACAAAATGTTGAATTTTGTTACCACCACAGTGTTGCTAATTCAGTCAGACACGAATCTGTTACCTTGCATACGTGTAACTACGTAATGATCATGCATTTTACTATGTTTTAATTACAGGATGAAAATGTTCTTTCCATCTGCAAATAATTTAATGCTGAACTTCTAATTAGACATTGTATTCAGTGGATTAGTTCTCTGAATATCAAATCAGAATTATGTCATCAGTATTGGAACATGTGCAATCTGACATGTACAATTTGACAACTTATCAACACAGTAAAGCTTCATATTTGTGGTTTAGCTGTACGTGCTAACTACAGATAAAATTGTGCATGTTTTTGTCCGAAAAAGTGAAGACAAGACATGTACAGAGAATTAAGAATCCCTGGCCAGCAATCAATCGGTGACAACGTATGCAATCCTGAAACAGCACTCCCAGAAATACTTGATAACCGTGATGTTGAGGAACTACAGAATCTCATGGAGTCAAGTGAATGTATTCAGCTGTCACAACTTTTTGATAAGCTTGATGACAAAGATGTCCCCAGAACTGTTCTTGTTCTAGGCTGACCAGGAGTTGGCAAGATGACCCTCATCAATCAGATGGCAAGATGTTTGGAAGCGTTGGCGGCAACCCATTTACATGGACAGTGAGAGATCTGTAACATACAGATCAGTTGTTGTTACTTTTTTAATTACAGTGACAAATGTTCTTTCCATCTGCAAATAATTTAATGCTGAACTTCTAATTAGACATTGTATTCAGTGGATTAGTTTTCTGAATATCAAATCAGAATTACGTCATCAGTATTGGAACATGTGCAATCTGACATGTACAATTTGACAACTTATCAACACAGTAAAACTTCATATTTGTGGTTTAGCTGTACGTGCTAACTACAGATAAAATTGTGCATGTTTTCTGAGAAAGTGTAGACCGCATTACAAGAGTTGTACAGAGAATTAAGAATCCCTGGCCAGCAATCAATCGGTGACGACGCATGCCATGGTGCCACTTAGAAGAGATGTTTGTTGACATACGACTGGAAATGTTTGGTGAAACAGCACTCCCAGAAAAACCTGGTTACTGTGATGTGGAGGAACTGCAGAATCTCATGCAGTCAAGTGAATGTATTCAGCTGTCACAACTTTTTGATAAGCTTCACAACAAAGATGTCCCCAGAACTGTTCTTGTTCTAGGCCGACCAGGAGTCGGCAAGACGACCGTCATCAATCAGATGGCAAGACTATGGGCTGACGGGAAAGCGGGAAGTTTGGATGCATGGGTGGGAATGTTTGGAAGCGTTGGCGGCAACCCATTTACATGGACAGTGAGAGATCTGTAACATACAGATCAGTTGTTTGGTGAATTTAACTGTTAAAACTGACCAATCACTGGGATAGTAAGAGATTTGTAACATACAGTTAAGATGTTTGGTGAACTTAAGTGTTACAACTGACCAATCACTGGGACAGTGAGAGATCTGTAACATACAGTTCAGTTGTTTGGTGAACTTATCTGTTACAACTGACCCATCACTGGGACAATGAGAGATCTGTAACATACAGATCAGTTGTTTGGTGAACTTGACTGTTACAAATGACCCATCACTGGGACAGTTAGAGATCTTTAACACACAGATCAGTTGTTTGGTGAACTTAATTGTTACCACTGACCCATTCACTGGGACAGTGAGACATCTGTAACATATGGGTGGTGAACTGAATTGTTACAACTGACAGTTTATCAGTGTTTGTTTTGTTGCTGACTTGATAATTGGAACATACTTTAGTCAAATTAGCAGCTTGGGTTTTGTAAAAAACCCCCCATTTTTAAGTTTTATTTTGATATTGCTTGCTGTTGTATTGCTGCAAATGACACTCCCATTTCTTAATGTCCTTTATTTTGATATTGCTTGCTGTTGTATTGCTGCAAATGACACTCCCATTTCTTAATGTCCTTTATTTTGATATTGCTTGCTGTTGTATTGCTGCAAATGACACTCCCATTTCTTAATGTCCTTTATTTTGATATTGCTTGCTGTTGTATTGCTGCAAATGACACTCCCATTTCTTAATGTCCTTTATTTTGATATTGCTTGCTGTTGTATTGCTGCAAATGACACTCCCATTTCTTAATGTCCTTTATTTTGATATTGCTTGCTGTTGTATTGCTGCAAATGACACTCCCATTTCTTAATGTCCTTTATTTTGATATTGCTTGCTGTTGTATTGCTGCAAATGACACTCCCATTTCTTAATGTCCTTTATTTTGATATTGCTTGCTGTTGTATTGCTGCAAATGACACTCCCATTTCTTAATGTCCTTTATTTTGATATTGCTTGCTGTTGTATTGCTGCAAATGACACTCCCATTTCTTAATGTCCTTTATTTTGATATTGCTTGCTGTTGTATTGCTGCAAATGACACTCCCATTTCTTAATGTCCTTTATTTTGATATTGCTTGCTGTTGTATTGCTGCAAATGACACTCCCATTTCTTAATGTCCTTTATTTTGATATTGCTTGCTGTTGTATTGCTGCAAATGACACTCCCATTTCTTAATGTCCTTTATTTTGATATTGCTTGCTGTTGTATTGCTGCAAATGACACTCCCATTTCTTAATGTCCTTTATTTTGATATTGCTTGCTGTTGTATTGCTGCAAATGACACTCCCATTTCTTAATGTCCTTTATTTTGATATTGCTTGCTGTTGTATTGCTGCAAATGACACCCCCATTTCTTAATGTCCTTTATTTTGATATTGCTTGCTGTTGTATTGCTGCAAATGACACTCCCATTTCTTAATGTCCTTTATTTTGATATTGCTTGCTGTTGTATTGCTGCAAATGACACTCCCATTTCTTAATGTCCTTTATTTTGATATTGCTTGCTGTTGTATTGCTGCAAATGACACTCCCATTTCTTAATGTCCTTTATTTTGATATTGCTTGCTGTTGTATTGCTGCAAATGACACTCCCATTTCTTAATGTCCTTTATTTTGATATTGCTTGCTGTTGTATTGCTGCAAATGACACTCCCATTTCTTAATGTCCTTTATTTTGATATTGCTTGCTGTTGTATTGCTGCAAATGACACTCCCATTTCTTAATGTCCTTTATTTTGATATTGCTTGCTGTTGTATTGCTGCAAATGACACTCCCATTTCTTAATGTCCTTTATTTTGATATTGCTTGCTGTTGTATTGCTGCAAATGACACTCCCATTTCTTAATGTCCTTTATTTTGATATTGCTTGCTGTTGTATTGCTGCAAATGACACTCCCATTTCTTAATGTCCTTTATTTTGATATTGCTTGCTGTTGTATTGCTGCAAATGACACTCCCATTTCTTAATGTCCTTTATTTTGATATTGCTTGCTGTTGTATTGCTGCAAATGACACTCCCATTTCTTAATGTCCTTTATTTTGATATTGCTTGCTGTTGTATTGCTGCAAATGACACTCCCATTTCTTAATGTCCTTTATTTTGACATTGCTTGCTGTTGTATTGCTGCAAATGACACTCCCATTTCTTAATGTCCTTTATTTTGACATTGCTTGCTGTTGTATTGCTGCAAATGACACTCCCATTTCTTAATGTCCTTTATTTTGACATTGCTTGCTGTTGTATTGCTGCAAATGACACTCCCATTTCTTAATGTCCTTTATTTTGACATTGCTTGCTGTTGTATTGCTGCAAATGACACTCCCATTTCTTAATGTCCTTTATTTTGACATTGCTTGCTGTTGTATTGCTGCAAATGACACTCCCATTTCTTAATGTCCTTTATTTTGATATTGCTTGCTGTTGTATTGCTGCAAATGACACTCCCATTTCTTAATGTCCTTTATTTTGATATTGCTTGCTGTTGTATTGCTGCAAATGACACTCCCATTTCTTAATGTCCTTTATTTTGATATTGCTTGCTGTTGTATTGCTGCAAATGACACCCCCATTTCTTAATGTCCTTTATTTTGACATTGCTTGCTGTTGTATTGCTGCAAATGACACTCCCATTTCTTAATGTCCTTTATTTTGACATTGCTTGCTGTTGTATTGCTGCAAATGACACTCCCATTTCTTAATGTCCTTTATTTTGACATTGCTTGCTGTTGTATTGCTGCAAATGACACTCCCATTTCTTAATGTCCTTTATTTTGATATTGCTTGCTGTTGTATTGCTGCAAATGACACCCCCATTTCTTAATGTCCTTTATTTTGATATTGCTTGCTGTTGTATTGCTGCAAATGACACTCCCATTTCTTAATGTCCTTTATTTTGATATTGCTTGCTGTTGTATTGCTGCAAATGACACTCCCATTTCTTAATGTCCTTTATTTTGATATTGCTTGCTGTTGTATTGCTGCAAATGACACTCCCATTTCTTAATGTCCTTTATTTTGATATTGCTTGCTGTTGTATTGCTGCAAATGACACTCCCATTTCTTAATGTCCTTTATTTTGATATTGCTTGCTGTTGTATTGCTGCAAATGACACTCCCATTTCTTAATGTCCTTTATTTTGATATTGCTTGCTGTTGTATTGCTGCAAATGACACTCCCATTTCTTAATGTCCTTTATTTTGATATTGCTTGCTGTTGTATTGCTGCAAATGACACTCCCATTTCTTAATGTCCTTTATTTTGATATTGCTTGCTGTTGTATTGCTGCAAATGACACTCCCATTTCTTAATGTCCTTTATTTTGATATTGCTTGCTGTTGTATTGCTGCAAATGACACTCCCATTTCTTAATGTCCTTTATTTTGATATTGCTTGCTGTTGTATTGCTGCAAATGACACTCCCATTTCTTAATGTCCTTTATTTTGATATTGCTTGCTGTTGTATTGCTGCAAATGACACTCCCATTTCTTAATGTCCTTTATTTTGATATTGCTTGCTGTTGTATTGCTGCAAATGACACTCCCATTTCTTAATGTCCTTTATTTTGATATTGCTTGCTGTTGTATTGCTGCAAATGACACTCCCATTTCTTAATGTCCTTTATTTTGATATTGCTTGCTGTTGTATTGCTGCAAATGACACTCCCATTTCTTAATGTCCTTTATTTTGATATTGCTTGCTGTTGTATTGCTGCAAATGACACTCCCATTTCTTAATGTCCTTTATTTTGATATTGCTTGCTGTTGTATTGCTGCAAATGACACTCCCATTTCTTAATGTCCTTTATTTTGATATTGCTTGCTGTTGTATTGCTGCAAATGACACTCCCATTTCTTAATGTCCTTTATTTTGATATTGCTTGCTGTTGTATTGCTGCAAATGACACTCCCATTTCTTAATGTCCTTTATTTTGATATTGCTTGCTGTTGTATTGCTGCAAATGACACTCCCATTTCTTAATGTCCTTTATTTTGATATTGCTTGCTGTTGTATTGCTGCAAATGACACTCCCATTTCTTAATGTCCTTTATTTTGATATTGCTTGCTGTTGTATTGCTGCAAATGACACTCCCATTTCTTAATGTCCTTTATTTTGATATTGCTTGCTGTTGTATTGCTGCAAATGACACTCCCATTTCTTAATGTCCTTTATTTTGATATTGCTTGCTGTTGTATTGCTGCAAATGACACTCCCATTTCTTAATGTCCTTTATTTTGACATTGCTTGCTGTTGTATTGCTGCAAATGACACTCCCATTTCTTAATGTCCTTTATTTTGACATTGCTTGCTGTTGTATTGCTGCAAATGACACTCCCATTTCTTAATGTCCTTTATTTTGACATTGCTTGCTGTTGTATTGCTGCAAATGACACTCCCATTTCTTAATGTCCTTTATTTTGACATTGCTTGCTGTTGTATTGCTGCAAATGACACTCCCATTTCTTAATGTCCTTTATTTTGACATTGCTTGCTGTTGTATTGCTGCAAATGACACTCCCATTTCTTAATGTCCTTTATTTTGATATTGCTTGCTGTTGTATTGCTGCAAATGACACTCCCATTTCTTAATGTCCTTTATTTTGATATTGCTTGCTGTTGTATTGCTGCAAATGACACTCCCATTTCTTAATGTCCTTTATTTTGATATTGCTTGCTGTTGTATTGCTGCAAATGACACTCCCATTTCTTAATGTCCTTTATTTTGACATTGCTTGCTGTTGTATTGCTGCAAATGACACTCCCATTTCTTAATGTCCTTTATTTTGACATTGCTTGCTGTTGTATTGCTGCAAATGACACCCCCATTTCTTAATGTCCTTTATTTTGACATTGCTTGCTGTTGTATTGCTGCAAATGACACTCCCATTTCTTAATGTCCTTTATTTTGATATTGCTTGCTGTTGTATTGCTGCAAATGACACCCCCATTTCTTAATGTCCTTTATTTTGATATTGCTTGCTGTTGTATTGCTGCAAATGACACTCCCATTTCTTAATGTCCTTTATTTTGATATTGCTTGCTGTTGTATTGCTGCAAATGACACTCCCATTTCTTAATGTCCTTTATTTTGATATTGCTTGCTGTTGTATTGCTGCAAATGACACTCCCATTTCTTAATGTCCTTTATTTTGATATTGCTTGCTGTTGTATTGCTGCAAATGACACTCCCATTTCTTAATGTCCTTTATTTTGATATTGCTTGCTGTTGTATTGCTGCAAATGACACTCCCATTTCTTAATGTCCTTTATTTTGATATTGCTTGCTGTTGTATTGCTGCAAATGACACTCCCATTTCTTAATGTCCTTTATTTTGATATTGCTTGCTGTTGTATTGCTGCAAATGACACTCCCATTTCTTAATGTCCTTTATTTTGATATTGCTTGCTGTTGTATTGCTGCAAATGACACTCCCATTTCTTAATGTCCTTTATTTTGATATTGCTTGCTGTTGTATTGCTGCAAATGACACTCCCATTTCTTAATGTCCTTTATTTTGATATTGCTTGCTGTTGTATTGCTGCAAATGACACTCCCATTTCTTAATGTCCTTTATTTTGATATTGCTTGCTGTTGTATTGCTGCAAATGACACTCCCATTTCTTAATGTCCTTTATTTTGATATTGCTTGCTGTTGTATTGCTGCAAATGACACTCCCATTTCTTAATGTCCTTTATTTTGATATTGCTTGCTGTTGTATTGCTGCAAATGACACTCCCATTTCTTAATGTCCTTTATTTTGATATTGCTTGCTGTTGTATTGCTGCAAATGACACTCCCATTTCTTAATGTCCTTTATTTTGATATTGCTTGCTGTTGTATTGCTGCAAATGACACTCCCATTTCTTAATGTCCTTTATTTTGATATTGCTTGCTGTTGTATTGCTGCAAATGACACTCCCATTTCTTAATGTCCTTTATTTTGATATTGCTTGCTGTTGTATTGCTGCAAATGACACTCCCATTTCTTAATGTCCTTTATTTTGATATTGCTTGCTGTTGTATTGCTGCAAATGACACTCCCATTTCTTAATGTCCTTTATTTTGATATTGCTTGCTGTTGTATTGCTGCAAATGACACTCCCATTTCTTAATGTCCTTTATTTTGATATTGCTTGCTGTTGTATTGCTAAAATGCCCCCCTTTTTTTAAATGCCTTTTTTTATTTGCTTGCTGTTGTATTGCTGCAAATGACACTCCCATTTCTTAATGTCCTTTATTTTGAATTGCTTGCTGTTGTATTGCTGCAAATGACACTCCCATTTTTAATGCCCTTTATTTTGAATTCTTTTTTTTTTGGGTTAAATTTTTAATTCATTTAAAAGAGAAAAATCACATTGGCATTCTCTAATAATTAGGCAATAAGCCGACTAAAAAAATTGGTACTTGTCTTGTGTGCTTTTCAAAATGTTTTCTGAATAGCTAGAACACATAACAAAGAATTTATTTTTATAAATTGTAATTATGTAACCAATGTTAATGTTCATAGTGATGAGACAGATCATCAACACTGAGGCTGGTGTGTGACGCCCCTGGACAATGACCCGAAGACAGACACTTGTTTAGGTTTTCCCTTTTTCATACTGATGATAACAGTAGCTTGATAACATAGATATCAACACTGGGGCGGGTGGGGACTGGACCTAGACAATGAAGCACAGAAGACATGGACACTTGTCTTAGGATCTATATACTGATGATAACAGTAGCTTGATAACATAGATCATAAACTTGAGGCTTGTGTGACTGGACCTAGAAAATTTGTACACAATTTCATTGCACAGTTATAGCTTTTGCTAATTTTTTAAACTTTTCATTGTAGCTTCTCAGAGAATTTGAGCAGAAGTAATGGACAAATGGTATCCAACAAAAATTGAAGAGGGATTGTGGCAGCTTCAGGCAAAATTCTAGGCTTGGCTGAAAATGTTGTTTCCCTTGCGTTTTGGCTAGATAAACAGAAGAGTGTTCAGATGAGAACAGTAGTTAAACCTCATTTCTTTCTTTGTATGTTCATCGTGCACAAGAAAAATATAAGTAAACCCAGTAATGTTTTTTTTTTTTTGGAAGTTAAAAGGTTTGTTGGAATCAGCCCCTTTTTTAACAAGGATATAGTGTTGACATTGCTGGCAAACGGATCTGTCATGACCAGAGATAGTTGTGCTGAACAAATTGGTCACCAAACTATTGTATGTTTAGTTTTAAACCCCCCTCTGAATGCAGCATTCTAGAAACTTGGTAGCGTTTGAAAGTACCATTCAAAAAATTGTTATAACAAATTGTTTATTCTAAATGTCAACTATTTTAATAATATGGCTGATCTTAAGTAACCTAGCTATGCAGATCATGTATTTTACATATTGTGTAATAAAGTTTTACAGTTTTTTATTCTGACTAGTGTTTTACAAATCTTATTGTCATTTCAATAACATGAGCTTTTTCCATTTTAACACAATGATTTAGATGGCAAAACCGTTTCTGAATCCTTAATCTGCCATAAAATTACAGTATGTGCAATTATGCCATCCATGTGGTTTTTGATGGTTGAATTTAAGATTTTTGGTTTGCATTTTATAATGTTTTTTTTTCCCCAAAAAAATACAAATTGTAATTGAGTTTTTATTTTTTAAAAGGGAAGGGGGCCCAAAATTAAAGACAAGATTGACTTTAT
>JAODUO010003471.1:0-13430 GCA_025642075.2 Ridgeia piscesae | reverse complement strand
TCCTATAAAACTAAAAAAAACCAAAAATCCTATAGAATATTCTATAGAAAACTATAAGCAAAAATCCTATAGAATATTCTATAGAAAACTATATACAAAAATTCTATAGAATATTCTATAGAAAACTATTGGCAAAAATCCTATAGAATATTCTATAGAAAACTATATACAAAAATTCTATAGAATATTCTATAGAAAACTATATACAAAAATTCTATAGAATATTCTATAGAAAACTATTGGCGAAAATCCTATAGAAAACTATAAGCAAAAATCCTATAGAATATTCTATAGAAAATTTAAAGTTTTTTTTGCCAAGGGCGAAGCGCGTAGAGAAAAAAGTTAAGCGTAAGCCGACCTGTCGAGATGACGAAATAATATTTTTAATTGAGGGAATCGGCAACGAAAAAAGTATTTTGATGAGCAAGTTACAAAATTCGGTAACAAAGAATAAAAAGGAAGTTTGGCGAGAGGCGAGCTCAACGCTGAAGTGAATTCGCTCGGGATGGCGCTAAGTCTAAGAACGGAGGACGACCTAAACAAAAGGGGAAAGATTTGAAATCTTTGTGATCAGGGAAAAGTGGTAGGCAGACCACCAAGCACACCTCCGCTGTATGCTGATATCATCATGGATACAATTGGTGAAGGAACCGATATGGCGATGTGACAACGGAATTGATGGTGAGTATTCACATCTCGTCAAACGAATGATTACTGTCTGTGGTGTGTGTTGTACTTTCAAGTGTCACCGTATTATGTACAATTCCTTATTTACTACAGTGTCTTCTCTGCTAAAAAAAGTAATAGAAATTAAACAAATGAAATAAAATCCCAAACAGTGTTTTTTATTTAAATTTAATTATTTTATTTTGTGATATTTATGCTTGTGATATATTACAACAAAATTAAGTGGCCCTAAAGCGAGGACTGACTGTTTTCAGACTTGTTGATAGCATAAATTATAACACAAAATAAATTTATATTAAAACATATACTAGTATATGTAATTATTGTTGGAGTACAATTATTACAACTATAATTCTCATTTCGATAAAAATGAACCAAATGCATTAATGGAACATATCATGACACTTTATTTATAATAGTTCAACATCCATTAGTAAATCAAACATATGCCTATATTCAAATTTATATAATGATTTGAGTGCTACAAACAGTTGTATTGTGAAAGAAACTCTTATGCAGAACTGTTATACAGAAATAATTATTATGTACAGTAATATGCAACTCATACACGATACAATGAAAATAACCTATTAACACAATACGTAAATATGTAATATTTACAAAACTTATAATGTTCATGTTTCAGTGCAAGGCACAGACAGCTTCATGCTGGACACAGGTGATGGGCAGGCTATGGCTCTGCCAGTGGATGATGCATGAGGTGAGCAATCTCAATTAATCTTTGATTTCCATATCTAATTAGCAATGTCAAACAGCTTATGTAAACATTGAGGGTTGCATCAAGCATCCTAATAATTGAAACTTCCCAGTATGAGAGAGAGAGAGAGAGAGAGACAGAGAGAGAGAGAGAGAGAGAGAGAGAGAGAGAGAGAGAGAGAGAGAGAGAGAGAGAGAGAGAGAGAGAGAGAGAGAGAGAGAGAGAGAGAGAGAGAGAGAGAGAGAGAGAGAGAGAGAGAGAGAGAGAGAGAGAGAGAGAGAGAGAGAGAGAGAGAGAGAGAGAGAGAGAGAGAGAGAGAGAGAGAGAGAGAGAGAGAGAGAGAGAGAGAGAGAGAGAGAGAGAGAGAGAGAGAGAGAGAGAGAGAGAGAGAGAGAGAGAGAGAGAGAGAGAGAGAGAGAGAGAGAGAGAGAGAGAGAGAGAGAGAGAGAGAGAGAGAGAGAGAGAGAGAGAGAGAGAGAGAGAGAGAGAGAGAGAGAGAGAGAGAGAGAGAGAGAGAGAGAGAGAGAGAGAGAGAGAGAGAGAGAGAGAGAGAGAGAGAGAGAGAGAGAGAGAGAGAGAGAGAGAGAGAGAGAGAGAGAGAGAGAGAGAGCCATCATAAAAATAGCAGAGTGGGGGACTCAAGTTACAGGCAGTCACCATAAAGTGACAGGCATCCATGACCAGGGTAATTATACTACAATAGCAATACACAAGAGCATGGTCAGCCCTAGAGTTGGTGGTGGACCAAGTTGGTGACTGGTAGAGTTACATAATGGGACAGAGGTCAATATCCACACTTTGTCACATCTACAATGATTTGTCACCTTCTAAATTCTAAACAATAATCATACTTACACATCACATACAAACACACACCAAGTTGGTGACTGGTAGAGTTACATAATAGGACAGAGGTCAATATCCACACTTTGTCACATCTACAATGATTTGTCACCTTCTAAATTCTAAACAATAATCATACTTACACATCACATACAAACACACACACACACACACACACACACACACACACACACACACACACCCCACACACACACAATGTTGGTGTGTGGGAGTGTACATACATTTTTAATCTAGTGAACATCTTGTATATTATGTGAGTAAATAGCATGTTGGGTAAGACTGAACCATGGCGACATACAGGTATAGTGACTCTATTCTTCAGTTACAGAAAACATGATTGACTATGTCAATAATAAAGTACACGTACTAATTCAAATAAGTTACTAAAGGAACATGTTTTGGCATTCCAGATGTATCATCATCTGTGATGCCTGCACCACTGCCAGAACCTCCACCACAGCCTGAGCCAGGTGCCAGCTGGTTTATGCAAGTGGAGCCACTAAAGCAGCAGTTAACTGCTACTTTGACAGCTATGTTGACACAGTGGGCATCTGTGTATGACCATTCCTGTTGATTCCGCGTGTTGAGGATCGTTGAGAGAATATATACCCACTGTCCCCAAGAAACACACCAGTCAATGATTTTCGTGGCGACTCGAATGCTGCAAACAGCTGCGATTCCCTCAGGATTCTGGAATCTTGCGCTGAACCCGGCCACTTGGCAAATGGCAGTGCAGTTCATAATCCTCATGTCAGCATCACATATCAACTGCAACAGAGACAGATGACACTCATTTAATGTGCATGTTTTTATACATTTCAATGTATTTTTTTTTAAAACTTTATATTGTGTAGTTATTACTAGTTTGTGCATGAAACAAAACCGTGTCTTAAATTTTATTTAGAAGTGGTCATTAGCACAGGGGTGAAATAAAATTATTTCTTTTGTAACTGATGCATTTCAAACAGCACTTTATTGTTAAATTTAAATGACACAGTAAAATAGTACCTGAATGTTTTTGCATTTAAACACATTTATAGCATTAAACATGCAAATACCAAAAAGTGAACATAGGTAAAAAGATCCAAGTATCCCACATAATTCCCTTGATCTGTCATAATAAAAACACCCTTTCCATTCAAGCAATAAACACCTAGCATGCAGGAATCTCTATATATACTATACTGTCCTCAAAGTGTAGCCATGTGTTTATCTATCAGCTGCAAGGAGCACTTGAACAAACAATAGTAGGAGCTGGTGGCTGTGGGCAGGTGTCTGGTGTTACTAATTGGAATTAAGTGGCCAGTGCAAATAAGGCTGCTACTTTAATCAGAGGAAACATCAGTGACTGGCACAAGAGGCAAAATTAACTGTTTCACAATGTACAGTGTATAGGTGTTTCACATAAGTGAATAATAATAATTATTCAAGGACCCTGTATATGTGGTCAAATCAATACATCATCATATTTGTGTCTTTATTACATGATATATTCCTATATAGCTACAGTTGGTATGCTGTCAAATGTCAACAATGTAGGCAAGTAATGCTGTTTGAGAAACTCCTACCTCCCCTCAGACCATACAGAGCAAATATGTGTTAGCAGTCTTATTAGCAACAAAACAAAGCTGCTCACAGGTGACAACTAGACAATTTACCCTGCTTTCATTGGTATGACCTCAGTGATAATGGTTTTCTTTCTTACTAGAAAATGTGGTCAATTTTCAAATGATCTAGTGAAAATTTTGACTGAAGAAAAGCGAATGAAATCTAACTCTTCATTTAATAATAACCGTACTCAAATAAAAGTACTTGAAATATTATTTGAAAAAAAAAACAAATAATTTAGGGAAGAATTTAAATACAAATTTATACAACCAATTCATTTTAAGTAGTGTCAAATACAATTACAAATAGTTAATACAATTTATTTATATTTCAATTATGAAGTTGTATTTAAATCTATGTTTGATCTGTATTCGTATACTTTTACAAGGTTGCTTTGGTACACACATGCACACGCAAAACACACAGATTCATTCCAAGTACTTCAAAAATAGTTCAGTAAATAGGTTATTACCTAGTATGTTACAACAGAGTCGCATTGCATAAAGGTTTTGGGAAATTTAAACTATTTGATAAATCACACGTTACCTGGACGTTTATCGAGTGAAAATTCTTCCTGTTGACATATTCGTGCTCGTGCGGACGTGGGTCCCGTCAATGCATGCCACCACGGTGGGGAATCCTGCTAGCCGGAGGAACTTCGCCTTGTGCCGGTCGGCTTGTTGTTGCGTCGGTAGCTGTATCTACTCATGCATCCGAGCGACCAAAGCGTTGGTCACACGGTAGATGGTTCGGGATGCGGTTGACTGGTCGATGCCGATGATCTCAGCCACCAAGTTCTAGAAACAAACTTGCATACATCCGGAAAGCCACTACAACTTGCAGAGTAGCCGGCATGGGGCCTTGTCGCGTGTCGGGGTACTCTAAGTCGTCTCGCAGTTCATCTACGATTGTAAGGATATCGTGTCGGCGAAATCTAAACTTGTCGTATAACTCCACGTCGTCGTACATATCCAGTGGATTCCTCCTATCCCGGAATACCCGATTTCGCTTCAAATTCCTCCTGTGTTTACTTCTCCAAACTACCACGGCCGCCATTTTTCACCACAGCCTAAGAGTTACACCTCCTAGCTAGCGAGCCTAGAGATAGGCGGTCGAAGTGCGGGCAGCAGCCTAAAATCGAGCCTATGCGGTGCTCATGCATACCGGATTAGCGAACTTGCGACCTCGCCACCGAGTTATACCCAGTTTCACGAGTTAGTCCCTGGCCATGCATACGGCCCCTGGCGTGCCTGTCGTTACACTAGTGGCGCCACGTGGTGGGCCGGGATTATACTATACCGAACTACGTTTTTTTCTTAATCTGAATGAGATCAAGCCATTATACAGATTGTTGCATACAACAGGGGCTGCGTGCGCATATCATTGAGTGTGCGTGTGTGTGCGTGCATGCGTGTGTGCGTCACAGTTTGATGCATACATTTTTATCTGTGATTTCATCGTGTTTTCTAATGTGAGATTGAGGTCGTTGAGCAGGGACGTTATTGATCCTGGATGTCTGGGACGGTAGTCGCCAGTACCGAAGCGAGAGGCCCGCTGTGGGATTCGCTCTACTTTATCTATCATATTATGTCCCCCCTTGATATAGATTCCACACCCACAGCGCGCACGAGAGCAATGTATGCCGTCCGTTTGTTGTTTATCGGACATATGCGTATATATCAACTTAGGAAGCCACGTGTACGAGTTGTTTGTATAAAACAGTCTCCAATGTCATACACCGTTACTTTCGTGTTCCTGCATCCTGTGCGCGATTATCTAAGCATTTGAAATTCCTAGATTAAGCAGCGTCTGTCGTTGTTCTCACGTTTAGTTCATCTGTTTAGAATGACGTGTTCAACGCGTACTTATTTGGCCTATTTACACATACACACAACCCACACACGCACGCACGCACAAACACACACACACACACACACACACACACACACACACACACTACACTTAAAACGCAAACACTGATAATAAAAGAAACACGTTAAGATAGGAGAAATTGTTCACCATCTGGACTGGGCTAGTGTCAGGAAAATACATGTGGCCGTATTAGTGATACTGATTTCCTATACTTTACTATTACAAATGCGTATGTTTTTACAGGATGCATTAATTGTGATATGACTGTGCTACCGAGGTTGCCATAAAGCGAAGTTCGACATGTACATGCATGAATACACATACGCACGCATATGCACACACGCACACATACATACACCCTCACATACACACGCACACGCACACGCACACGCACACGCACACGCACACGCACACGCACACACACACACACGAGGATCTGGCGTCACGAACATCGCACTGCACTGCACTTACAGCATTGACATACGGCGCGGAAACATAGGCTCTCACCACCCAACCAAAGAACAAGTTAGAAGCTGCACAAACACAGATGGAAAGGAGTATGTTAAACACCACGTACCGGGACAGAAAAACAAACATCCCGGTAAGAGAAAAGACAAAGGCCACAGACCGTGACTAAACAAGTCAGAAGACGGAAGTGAACCTGGGCAAGGCATGTCAGCAGAATACGATATAACCGATGGACACTGCGTATCAACACCTGGAAACCCTATGAAAGGATATATATATATATATATATATATATATATATATTGCCGGAAATCAACACTAATACTTCTGCCAGTGCGAGATGGGTGAGTGTAGAACAGGTCCTTGTGTCGACTATTGGTCAGATCGCACCGCCAGCCAGACGAGATGTCACGTACTACACTGAGCTGAAATGGCAGCAATAACAGCAGAGCAAAGGAAACTCAAAGTGTGGCTACAGAACACGCCACCGATACAAGACCAGACTGGCTGGCATCAGACGTTGCCAAACTCACGATTCACGATGAAGCCGGATGTGTGATATGCAACATGCCCGAACTCAATGCCCGTGTCAATGATCATTTCGGAACACAGTTCAGTGGTCCTACAACAGAAGCGTTGCCAGATTTTCCAAGAAGGCCGTCACGACTGGTACATATTACTCCCGAAGACGTTCAGTGTGCATATTGGACAGTGGCTGAGCTAGCGGGTACATACGACATCCCGGCCGAGTATTGACAACGCTACATTGTAACGGGTACCTGATCAGCTGTGGTTAATCATGTACTGGATTTGATGTAATGGAACAACTATTAGATGTGATGGAACCAACTGCGCTGGAACAAGAACTCAACTTGCTCTATCAGAACAATTGCATGCCAAGTTGGTTGCAATGGAACAAGTAGCTAACCATGTGGATGGAACAAGTACTTGACCAGCTATGAATAAACACCTACTTGATCAGCTGTGATGGAACAATTACTTGACCAGCTGTGATCGAACAACTACATCACAAGTTGTGATGGAACAAATACTGGACCAGCTATGATAGAACAAATACTTGACCAGCTGTGGGGGAACAAATACTTGACCAAGTGTTATGGAAAAAGTATTTGACCAGCTGTAGTTGTAACAAAGCAATTACTTTACCACCTGCAATGAAACCAATATTTGATCATCAGCAATGGTACAAGTACCTGACCAACTGTAACGGAACAAGTACTTGACAACCTGTGGTAAAACAAACTTGGCAAGTTGTGATGGAACAGCTGAGATGGAATAAGTACTTAACAAGCTGCAATGGAACAGTTATTATCTTGTATCTTGCCAATTGTGAAGGAACAACTTCTTGGCCATGTATGACGCAATAAGTACCTGACCAGCTGTTATGGAACAAGCATTTGACCAACTGTGAATGAACAGATTTTATGGAACAAGTATTTGACTAGTACAGATGGAACAAACAGTTGGTCAATAGCGATGGAACAAGCAGTTGACCAATAATTATGAAACAAGCAGTTGACAAGCTGTAATGGGTTGAGTACTTGACTACCTGCAATGAAAGAAGTGTTTGACCAGCTGAAATGGAACAAGTACTTGACCTGCAGGGGGGAGCAGGCATTTCAATAGAAGTGATGGAAGAAGTACCGGCCCAGCTGTGATGGAAAAAGTACTTTACCAGCTGCGATGGAACATGCATGGGTCTAGCTGCAATGGATCAAGTAAATCATCAGTTGCAATAGAAAAGAGTACTTGAGCACACCAGATATTATGGAAGAAGTGCTTGACCATCTGTGATGCAATAAGCAGTTGACCAGCTGTTACAGAACTAGTACTTGACTGTCGGCAATGGAAGAAGTACTTGACCAGACCAGATATTATGGAACAAATGTGACCAGCCATGATGGAAGAAGTAGTTGACCAACTGTGATGGAAGAAATATTTGAAGAGCTGCAATGGAAGAACTTTACTGTGATGGAAGACGTAGCTGACCAGCTGTGGTGGAAGAAGTACTTGACCAGCTGCAACGGAAGAAGTACTTGACCAGACCAGATATTATGGAACAAATGTTATGACCAGCTGTGATGGAAGAAGTAGTTGACTAGCTGTGACGGAAGAAGTACTTGACCAGCTGCAATGGAAGAGTTACTTGACAAGACCGGATATTATGGAATAAATATATGACCAGCTGTGATGAAAGAATTAGATGACCAGCTGTATGGAAGAAGTATTTGATCAGCTGCAATGGAAGAAGTACTTAACCAGACTAGATAGTATGGAACAAATGCTGTGATGGAAGACATACTTGACCAGCTCTGGTGGAATAAGTACTTCACCAGCTGTAAAGGAATAAGTACTTCACCAGCTGCAATGGACCAAGAAGTACTTGGCCACACCAAATGTTATGGTAAAAAAATACCTGACCAGCTATGATGGAAGAACTAGTTGACCAGCTGTGGTGAAAAAAGCAGTTGACCAGCTGTGATGGAAAAAGTACTTGACCAACTGCAATGGAATAAGGATCTGACCAGCTACAATGGCAGATGTATTTGACCAGTTGCAAAGGAAGTAGTTCTTGTCTACCAGGTAATTGTGATGGAACACATATTTGACCAGCTGTGGTACAACACAGCTGTGATTTAAAAGTGCTTCACTAGATATGATAGAAATTAGAACAGGTACTTTTGTGCGACATGATGACAACATAACACTTCTTCCTGTTTCCCTCGTGTGATGCACCAGTCCTCCCTGACATGGTTGTACTCCTCCACCAGGGACTTCAAATGCTCGTTCAGTGACTTCTTCTCCTTCGTGTACACTTTGTCTGTCATCTCGTAGTCCACCTGAAATAAAGAACAATAATTATTACTAATAATCCATACAGTCTAACATCGTGTACTCTTCCTAAAAAATTCTCCACCTGAAGACAAACTATGAAATTAGTACACGTCTACAATGTCATTCTCCACCTGACGAAACAAATTGAAATTAGTACACATGTCTACAATCTCATTCTCCACCTGAAGAAAAACTACAAAATTAGTACAAATGCCTACAAAGTCATTCTCCACCTTAAAAAGCTACAAAATTAGTACATATGTCTCCAATCTCATTCTCCACCTGAAGAAAAACTACAACATTTGTACGCATGTCTACATTCTCATTCTCCAACTGAAGAAAAACTACGAGATTAGTACACATGTATACATTCTCATTCTCCACCTGAACAAAAACTACGAGATTAGTACACGTGTCTACAATATAATTCTCCACCTAAAGAAAAACTACAAAATTAGTACACATGTCTACAATCTCATTCTCCACCTGAAGAAAAACTACACAATTAGTACACATGTCTACAATCTCATTCTCCACCTGAAGAAAAACTACAAAATTAGTACACATGTCTACAATATCATTCTCCACCTAAAGAAAAACTACAAAATTAGTACACATGTCTACAATCTCATTCTCCACCTGAAGAAAAACTACAAAATTAGTACACATGTCTACAATATCATTCTCCACCTAAAGAAAAACTACAAAATTAGTACACATGTCTACAATCTCATTCTCCACCTGAAGAAAAACTACAAAATTAGTACACATGTCTACAATATCATTCTCCACCTAAAGAAAAACTACAAAATTAGTACACATGTCTACAATCTCATTCTTCACCTGAAGAAAAACTACAAAATTAGTACAAATGCCTACAATCTCATTCTCCACCTGAAGAAAAACTACAACATTAGTACACATGTCTATATTCTCATTCTCCACCTGAACAAAAACTACGAGATTAGTACACATGTCTACAATCTCATTCTCCACCTGAAGAAAAACTACAAAATTAGTACACATGTCTACAATATCATTCTCCACCTAAAGAAAAACTACAAAATTAGTACACATGTCTACAATCTCATTCTTCACCTGAAGAAAAACTACAAAATTAGTACAAATGCCTACAATCTCATTCTCCACCTGAAGAAAAACTACAAAATTAGTACACATGTCTACAATATCATTCTCCACCTAAAGAAAAACTACAAAATTAGTACACATGTCTACAATCTCATTCTTCACCTGAAGAAAAACTACAAAATTAGTACAAATGCCTACAATCTCATTCTCCACCTGAAGAAAAACTACAAAATTAGTACACATGTCTATATTTTCATTCTCATTCTCCACCTGAACAAAAATTACGAGATTAGTACACATGTCTACAATCTCATTCTCCACCTGAAGAAAAACTACAAAATTAGTACACATGTCTACAATATCATTCTCCACCTAAAGAAAAACTACAAAATTAGTACACATGTCTACAATCTCATTCTTCACCTGAAGAAAAACTACAAAATTAGTACAAATGCCTACAATCTCATTCTCCACCTGAAGAAAAACTACAAAATTAGTACACGTCTACAATATCATTCTCCACCTAAAGAAAAACTACAAAATTAGTACACATGTCTACAATCTCATTCTCCACCTGAAGAAAAACTACAAAATTAGTACACATGTCTACAATATCATTCTCCACCTAAAGAAAAACTACAAAATTAGTACACATGTCTACAATCTCATTCTCCACCTGAAGAAAAACTACAAAATTAGTACACATGTCTACAATATCATTCTCCACCTAAAGAAAAACTACAAAATTAGTACACATGTCTACAATCTCATTCTTCACCTGAAGAAAAACTACAAAATTAGTACAAATGCCTACAATCTCATTCTCCACCTGAAGAAAAACTACAACATTAGTACACATGTCTATATTCTCATTCTCCACCTGAACAAAAACTACGAGATTAGTACACATGTCTACAATCTCATTCTCCACCTGAAGAAAAACTACAAAATTAGTACACATGTCTACAATATCATTCTCCACCTAAAGAAAAACTACAAAATTAGTACACATGTCTACAATCTCATTCTTCACCTGAAGAAAAACTACAAAATTAGTACAAATGCCTACAATCTCATTCTCCACCTGAAGAAAAACTACAAAATTAGTACACATGTCTACAATATCATTCTCCACCTAAAGAAAAACTACAAAATTAGTACACATGTCTACAATCTCATTCTTCACCTGAAGAAAAACTACAAAATTAGTACAAATGCCTACAATCTCATTCTCCACCTGAAGAAAAACTACAAAATTAGTACACATGTCTATATTCTCATTCTCATTCTCCACCTGAACAAAAAAATTACGAGATTAGTACACATGTCTACAATCTCATTCTCCACCTGAAGAAAAACTACAAAATTAGTACACATGTCTACAATATCATTCTCCACCTAAAGAAAAACTACAAAATTAGTACAAATGCCTACAATCTCATTCTCCACCTGAAGAAAAACTACAAAATTAGTACACATGTCTATATTCTCATTCTCATTCTCCACCTGAACAAAAACTACGAGATTAGTACACATGTCTACAATCTCATTCTCCACCTGAAGAAAAACTACAAAATTAGTACACATGTCTACATTCTCATTCTCCACCTGAAGAAAAACTACGAGATTAGTACACATGTATACATTCTCATTCTCCACCTGAACAAAAACTACGAGATTAGTACACGTGTCTACAATATAATTCTCCACCTAAAGAAAAACTACAAAATTAGTACACATGTCTACAATCTCATTCTCCACCTGAAGAAAAACTACAAAATTAGTACACATGTCTACAATATCATTCTCCACCTAAAGAAAAACTACAAAAGTAGTACACATGTCTACAATCTCATTCTCCACCTGAAGAAAAACTACAAAATTAGTACACATGTCTACAATATCATTCTCCACCTAAAGAAAAACTACAAAATTAGTACACATGTCTACAATCTCATTCTCCACCTGAAGAAAAACTACAAAATTAGTACAAATGCCTACAATCTCATTCTCCATCTGAAGAAAAACTACAAAATTAGTACACATGTCTATATTCTCATTCTCATTCTCCACCTGAACAAAAACTACGAGATTAGTACACATGTCTACAATATCATTCTCCACCTAAAGAAAAACTACAAAATTAGTACACATGTCTACAATCTCATTCTCCACCTGAAGAAAAACTACACAATTAGTACAAATGCATACAATGTCATTCTCCACCTAAAGAAAAACTACAAAATTAGTACAAATGCCTACAATCTCATTCTCCATCTGAAGAAAAACTACAAAATTAGTACACATGTCTATATTCTCATTCTCATTATCCACCTGAACAAAAACTACGAGATTAGTACACATGTCTACAATATCATTCTCCACCTAAAGAAAAACTACAAAATTAGTACACATGTCTACAATCTCATTCTCCACCTGAAGAAAAACTACACAATTAGTACAAATGCATACAATGTCATTCTCCACCTGAAGAAAAACTACACAATTAGTACAAATGCATACAATGTCATTCTCCACCTAAACAAAAACTACAAAATTAGTACACATGTCTCCAATCTTCTTCTCCACCTAAAGAAAAACTACACAATTAGTACATATGCCTACATTTTCATTCTCCACCTGAAGAAAAACTACAAAAATACTACGCATGTCTACATTCTCATTCTCCAACTGAAGAAAAACTACAAAATTAGTACACATGTCTACAATCTCATTCTCCACCTGAAGAAAAACTACAAAATTAGTACACATGTCTACAATCTCATTCTCCACCTGAAGAAAAACTACAAAATTAGTACACATGTCTACAATCTCATTCTCCACCTGAAGAAAAACTACAAAATTAGTACACATGTCTACAATCTCATTCTCCACCTGAAGAAAAACTACAAAATTAGTACACATGTCTACAATCTCATTCTCCCCGTAAATAAAGCCTACAAAATTAGTACAAATGTCTACAATGTCATTCTCCACCTAAAAAAGCTACACAATTAGTACATATGTCTACAATCTCCTTCTCCACCTGAAGAAAAACTACGAAATTAGTACATATGTCTACAGTCTCATTCTCCACCTGAAGAAAAACTACAAAATTAGTACAAATGTCTACAATCTCCTTCTGCTCCTAAAGAAAAACTATGAAATTAGTACACATGTATACAGTTTCATTCTCCTCCTGAAGAAAAAGTAAACAATTAATACACATGCCTACAATCTCATTATCATACTAAAGGGAAAACAATAG
>JAODUO010003470.1:0-14287 GCA_025642075.2 Ridgeia piscesae | reverse complement strand
AACAACAACAAAATACATACAAAATACAAAACATACATACATACATACATACATACATACATCATACATACTTTCATAATCATACATACATACATACATACATACATACATACATACATACATACATACATACATACAAAATACATACATACATACATACATACATACATACATACATACATACATACATACATACATACATACATACATACATAAACAACATAAACATACATACATACATTAGACGGAGTAAAAAAACTGCGACTGTAACTCACACAATACTGTCTTAATACTAATACTACAATGTTGATAAATTAATTTGTTAATATATGGAGGGAATAGTCAGTAAAGGCTTGTCAACACTTTGCATTTACAGGACATTTACATTAATGTACAACCAAATTGCTATTTAGTAATTTCCTTTTTAATCCGTCTATATGTAGTTACATATCTTACCATTACGTCTTTACTACATCTGCTAAAACGAAATGTTCACGTCTGCGTTGAAATGAACACCTAAATCATTTCAAAGGAAATATTACAATGCAAGCACAGGTAACACAAAACGGTTTGATCAAGATGAGCGCCATACACCTAGACGCATCTTTAGCACATATCTACAGACTGACAGATGACCTAATTAATTAAGATGATGAACAAAGAAAATCATTCATTCTATATAATTCCAGTCTGCATAGCTCCAGTGCATGGATACCTGACAGTACAACGCGGTATTTATGTTCCAGTCTCTTCGGGCAATAAGTATAGCTGAGTTCGAAAGTTCTGATAAGTGCAGTGTGGTTACAAAATTGACCATAGACATTCCACCAATAACACTGGTGCTTGATTGGCTAATTACAATAGAAACCCTTCACCTTTCACACCATAACCCAGTGCACTAACTGCTCTTCAAATCAAGGGCACTACACAAAAGTACATCAACTACAAAAAAGTATCTCTTATTAATTTATATCGTCTAATGTTCAACTGGCTTGTAGTTTGACATGGCTCTCGTGCAGCGATTACATGTTATCAAGAATATAATATCATTCTTGCGTCACCCAGCGGATCCAAAGAAGTTATGAATATCAAGGTACGTACACACATGGAGATAATCGGCAAATCATAATTGATAATTTGCAAAATGTTGGGTCAAAATCATCTAAACATTTATAACATTTTACTCTCATGTTTTTGAATTAATCTCGCGAAAAGGAAAAACAACAGAGCAGCCACTATTACATATCTACCAAAGTAGCTTATTTATGCAATATTGGGTGTAGTTTTGTGTAAATAATAATTTGCTATTTTTAATTATATGTCTTACTAGATCTCCGGCACAGAGGTGCATTCCCAAATATTGGTCTGCTACATGGTTAAGTTAAGCCTGATTAAATTGACTTTTATTTAAAAATGTTTTTTAAATATATATATATATATATATATATATACAAAAATATATATATATATATATATATATATATATATATATATACAAAAAATATATATATATATATATATATATATATATATATATATATATATATATATATATATATATATATATATACAACATATGACTTACAAATGCAGTTGCGTTCGTGTGAATAGACACCACTAGCTAAAGCATTTATGCCCGTACGTGACGCCACACCTATAAAAGGTATATGCGGGATTTGATATTCGCCATACCGTACATATATGCTATAAACATATATTCGGTGTAAGCATATGCGAGACATTAATGCATGCATAAACATTTATGCTAATGGAAAGGTAATTATGCCTTGCAGCAGTTCAATACGTTAGGAAAATACACGCACACAGAAAGTGAAGTTAGAAATAACGATTATAACGATTGACGAGGTCGTAAACGACCTCGATTCTCTTGTTGACAGTAACAGCCCGCTGTTGCGTCTAGGCTGTGGTAGTAAATATATTTCAAACTACAACGGACTTTCATTTATTTTTCAACAGAGACGAACATGCAATCGCACGCCGAGCGGTAATGTAATTGTGTTTTGGTACTGCACGATTGGAGCACTGATTTGAAAACCTGCTGTTGTAGTCTTGATGGTTATGTTCACGTATGACGTAATTATGCTAGCTAATGACTACCTCTGTTGTCGGCTGGATAACGTATCTAGCAAAAGATAATTTCTTTCTGCAAACAAATTCGTTTTAGGGTTTCGTCGGATACTGTTTACACAATTGACACACAAACCATTGCTTTATTGTCATATAATATAGTCATCGAATGCGTGCGTTTGTTGCAGCTTTCAGTTGCGCGTGAGAACATCGTTCTGCTGTTGTTGCTGACCGTTCACTGCGCCCCGTTTCCAAAAACGGACGGCGCCGATATACCCGAGCATATGACATATTATATATCTTGCCTTTCCGGGTGTGAAAATGACTACGACAAGTGCTTGACGGACTGTGAGACAAACAACATGTGTGAAGGGACACGGCATTTCTGCAAGAAAGTATGTGTGAGAATAGTTGCAGTATGCAATAAGAACTGTGTCGATGAGACAGTGAGGCTGTATAAAAAACAACCAACATTGATTTGGTGATCGGCCGGATGACATGGACAAGGAATATGGCGAGGACAAATAAATAGGTCGATGATTCATGTGATGTGTACGCATCATTGCTTTATGTTATAAATATGTTATTTGCAAAACTACTGATCTAATAATGTTACGCTTCCTTCCCGTTTATCCTCAAAATCGGGATCCTCAGCGCCTTTCGATGCTAACAAAATTGAATTTATAACAGGGATGATGGGTTTCAATTACATTAATAAAGGATATGCTAAAACGTTTGTGTTCAATTGCTTCTGTAGTTATGTGGTACTCTGATAGGTATATCAGAATACCAAATGGAACTCAATGACAGGTGTGTGTAAATTGTTACTCGGTGCCACTAATCTAACAAGTTTGTACTAATTGATAACTTACTTGAAAACACCATTGCGGTATGTAATATTTGTAACAGTTTCACTGTTGAAAAGTCTCCTTCAATACAAACTCTCATAAATTGCACTGTGAACCTTACACACCGAGTGTCGTAATTCCAAGTACTCCTGCGCGCAACACATACACACGTAGCCCTAAGTGCGCGCACGCATATGCGTGCGTGTCTCATGTTAGTACTGACAAGTACAATAATTGCATCGGTATGTTGATGGTATTTACATGACCCACCGACACCGGTAGTTTATGTAATTTTATCATACCTGACCATATACAGCCAACAGAAGTTTTGTAATTGCAAAAACCTAAATTAACACTGGAATTATAATTCTTTGTATTGCAGCAAGGAATTTTGTAAGTAATTTGCTCATCTTAATGGAATATCAATTGAAAAGATTTTATAATTTAGCCTTCATTTAAAAACTTACTACGATACATTGACAATCCTTCATATCTCCCCTGTTGACGCCGTTGACAACGCGAATCGTTGTTATCTATTTGCATATTGACGAACAGCATGCTAGCAATATGATGATGGACGTAGGTCCTATCTAAATTACGCTAGGGAATGTTACTAAAACAAAAACCACAAAAACAACAACTACTACTACTACTACTACTACTACTACTACTACTACTACTACTACTACTAATATTAGTACTACTACTACTACTACTACTACTACAACTACTGCTGCTCTGCTGCTGCTGGCTACTGCTGCTACTGCTGCTGCTCCGCACTGTTGCACTGCTGCTGCTGCTGTACTGCTGCTGCTACTGCTGCTGCTGCTGCTCTACTGCTGCTACCTACTCCCCTGCTACTGCTATACTACTACTACTAGCAAAAATTTGATCCCCTATTTCCCTGTTTACTAATTTTAAACTGCCACTGCTGTCTTCTATACTCTGTCACAAACTTTCCTAAAGAAGCAGCAACTGTAGCGTCAGGTGTTGCTGCACAGGTGTGGGACTATTTCATTTGCATAATCAGACTCAGACTGTTTACTATCATGTAGAATTAAAATGTACGAGGAATAGTTTGGCAATGTGGCGTCAACATGCATACACTGTGGTTCTTCTTCATACATACGACGAAATAACGACCGGAAATATCATGAAAGTGATATATATATATATATATATATATATATATTATATATATATATATATATATATATATATATGTATATACATATAAGATATATTATATAAATGTATATAAAATTATCTAAAATATAATTATGTATAGATATATATATTTTAAACAATAATTCACGATATATAGCGATAAGTACATATAGAATATATAACTATAATATATATATATATATATATATATATATATATATATATATATATATATATATATATATATATATATTATATATATATATATATGTATATATCATATATATATATAATTATATATATAGATATATGCTTAAAATGTATATATATAATATATATATATAATTTATATATATATATATATATTTTTATATATATATATTTTTATATATATATATATTTTATATATATATTTATACATATATATATATATATATATATATATATATATATATATATACCGTTAATAATAATAATAATAATATAAATTATTAACATTGCGACATATAAACTAAACTCTAAATGACTTAATACAGAGAAACCAGGCTGTTGTCAAGGATCTGGCTAAGAAATGCACCAATAACTTGCAACGTATCGGGATACGACAAGAAGAAGAAGACTGGATAATAAATGTTTAAACGGACAATAAACCCTTTGAAATGTTTAGTATTGAATCATTGTGAGTTCATTACATTGACATGGCATTTACGGATATTTCTCAAAGCTTGAGAATAAAATATATATTTCAAGATTTTTGTCTTGATACTTCTATAGTGCTTGAGACAGGGACGAATGTCAAAAAAGAGGGTAGGCAGTCCAGTAAAACTGACGTTGAACGTCAGCATTTACTGCACATACTCGTCGATGTTTGACAACACATAACTAACAAAATGCACAGTACTTCTCTTTACGTGTGACAGCAATGAAACAATATGTGTTACATTAGTGTATACATGAGTACGCTGATATAGGTTTCTTGCAAGAACAGTGAATGTATCGTAGTTTATGCTACTGTGAAGCGAATGCATGTATTAAACTACAATGTAATTTGTTTTTGTTTAGTCTTTTTGGCATTACATATTTCAAATTCAATCTTTTGTACAGATTTGTGTTTGAAAGGCTAATTGGTCTGACTACTGCAGAGATAATGTTCCATTTGCATAACTTTTTATATAGGAAACAATGCGGCGGTTGCACAAATGCATTTCTGTGTAGGAATTGAATCCGGTTGAAAGGCTGTCTCGCGTGTACCTCTGACTGGATCGCAAACGTTGTGACCTGGTACATAGTAAATCTGTTGTTTTATAATATAATACATTTCTGTAACTGGACAAATAAAGAAGTATTATGACATCATACACTTGTATCGTAGACAAAAACAAATACATACACCTGATATATTAACCACATTTACATTATGTACACAACTTCGTATTCGTCTAACATTCCTGGTAAATAAATATGGTCTACGTGTCAGTTCTGGGCACGAGGTTATAAAACCGTACTCGGTGCTCATGTTTAACTCCGTGCTCAGACTCAGACCTCATGCTCAGCTGAGAATGCGTGCTCACGGTGGTCATAAAACGTCTTGAGTACGTACTCAACTGAGCACGCGGTCTTGAGCATATGCTCAACGGCGTGCTATATAGGGAGCTCGTTTGACGCGATGACGCTGTTTTATTCAAATACGGAAGCGGGCAAATGGAACTCTCGAACGAAGATAACAAAACTTGCAACTATTTATAAACAATATCAACTTGTTGTGTTGAGAAGTGGACTATAAAATACCACTCAACTAGCAACTCCAAGTGTGGTACATAAGAGTGCGGTAAACCACGTTCAACCTATAGTGACGTAACTTACACAGCCCACTGAAAGCCTTTGTGTCTCAATAGGTTGCGCCGACAGACCCACCTACTGGTCAACACCACTGCCCGTGACATTGATACAGCTCCAGGGTCTTTGTGCCCGTGATATTGACACAGCTCCAGGGTCTTTGTGCCCGTGATATTGACACAGCTCCAGGGTCTTTGTGCCCGTGATATTGACACAGCTCCAGGGTCTTTGTGCCCGTGATATTGACACAGCTCCAGGGTCGTTGTGCCCGTGATATTGACACAGCTCCAGGGTCGTTGTGCCCGTGATATTGACACAGCTCCAGGGTCTTTGTGCCCGTGATATTGACACAGCTCCAGGGTCTTTGTGCCCGTGATATTGACACAGCTCCAGGGTCTTTGTGCCCGTGATATTGACACAGCTCCAGGGTCTTTGTGCCCGTGATATTGACACAGCTCCAGGGTCTTTGTGCCCGTGATATTGACACAGCTCCAGGGTCTTTGTGCCCGTGATATTGACACAGCTCCAGGGTCGTTGTGCCCGTGATATTGACACAGCTCCAGGGTCGTTGTGCCCGTGATATTGACACAGCTCCAGGGTCTTTGTGCCCGTGATATTGACACAGCTCCAGGGTCTTTGTGCCCGTGATATTGACACAGCTCCAGGGTCTTTGTGCCCGTGATATTGACACAGCTCCAGGGTCTTTGTGCCCGTGATATTGACACAGCTCCAGGGTCTTTGTGCCCGTGATATTGACACAGCTCCAGGGTCTTTGTGCCCGTGATATTGACACAGCTCCAGGGTCTTTGTGCCCGTGATATTGACACAGCTCCAGGGTCTTTGTGCCCGTGATATTGACACAGCTCCAGGGTCTTTGTGCCCGTGATATTGACACAGCTCCAGGGTCTTTGTGCCCGTGATATTGACACAGCTCCAGGGTCTTTGTGCCCGTGATATTGACACAGCTCCAGGGTCTTTGTGCCCGTGATATTGACACAGCTCCAGGGTCTTTGTGCCCGTGATATTGACACAGCTCCAGGGTCGTTTTTGCCCGTGATATTGACACAGCTCCAGGGTCGTTTTTGCCCGTGATATTGACACAGCTCCAGGGTCTTTGTGCCCGTGATATTGACACAGCTCCAGGGTCGTTGTGCCCGTGATATTGACACAGCTCCAGGGTCTTTGTGCCCGTGATATTGACACAGCTCCAGGGTCTTTGTGCCCGTGATATAGACACAGCTCCAGGGACTTTGTGCCCGTGATATTGACACAGCTCCAGGGTCGTTGTGCCCGTGATATTGACACAGCTCCAGGGACTTTGTGCCCGTGATATTGACACAGCTCCAGGGTCTTTGTGCCCGTGATATTGACACAGCTCCAGGGTCTTTGTGCCCGTGATATTGACACAGCTCCAGGGTCTTTGTGCCCGTGATATTGACACAGCTCCAGGGTCTTTGTGCCCGTGATATTGACACAGCTCCAGGGTCTTTGTGCCCGTGATATTGACACAGCTCCAGGGTCTTTGTGCCCGTGATATTGACACAGCTCCACGGTCTTTGTGCCCGTGATATTCACACAGCACCGGGGTCTTCGTGCCCATGATATTGACATTGCTCCAGGGTCGTTGTGCCGGTGATATTGACACAGCTCCATGGTCTTTGTGCCTGTGATATTGACAGCTCTATGGTCTTTGTGCCCGTGATATTGACACAGCCCCAGGGTGTTCATGCCCGTGATATTGACACAGCTCCAGGGTCTTCATGCTCGTGATATTGACACAGCTCCAGGGTATCACGACTTCTGTGTCTGCTTGTATGAGGAGAGGACATATCCAGAACAAAACAATGCCAATATCGTTATGTAATAATAATGAAATTATGGTGATGACGACGACGACGACGACGACGACGATGGTGATAATGATGATTATAACAATGATACTGATAATGATAATTAATATTATTATTATTATTATTATTATTATTAGTAGTAGTAGTAGTAGTAGTAGTAGTAGTAGTAGTAGTAGTAGTAGTAGTAGTAGTAGTAGTAGTAGTAGTAGTAGTAGTAGTAATAATAGTAGTAGTAGTAGTAGTAGTAGTAGTAGTAGTAGTAGTAGTAGTAGTAGTAGTAGTAGTAGTAGTAGTAGTAGTAGTAGTATCCAATAAAATGCAACTCCAATTAAAGTGCTCAAATATATTGTGTATATAACTAAAAATATAACAATATATTTTTCTTATTTAAACATCATTACATTGCATAGGATACTTGTTGTATGTCAGCCAACTTCCAATAGAAGAGGAAATCAAGAAAAGATGGGGATGGATTGGGCACACACTCCAGAAAATACACATAAACATCACCAAACAAGCGCTCTCCAGTGGTAGACGTGCCTGGTTGGTCCCTCTGTGTTTGGAGTGCTGGAACAACAAGGCTGTGTGGAGATACCGTCCAGGATATGAGTGACTAGACACAACACTGGCTGGTGACTCATGATTGTAACGGAGGATGCGAGTACTGCCGGGGAGGTGAGTCGAAGCTGGTTTGTTTTTACCAACTGTAGCCTGATTCACACATTTTATCGCCCAGGCCACGACCACGCCACGCCACGCCACGCTACGATCAGACAAACCAGCTAGACACGTCACGCTGACCGTTGATCAGACGTTCCGCATCAGTGATTACTATGTCGACTGGTGAGATCAACAGCGTGGTCGAGGCGTGTTTCATCATTGAACTTGAAATTTTCAGGCTGCAGCGCAGCAGTGTACACGGTGACACGCCGAAGACCGGAAACAGAAAGGAACACGAGAAGACGGTCTTCGAGATCATAGAGGTGATTGCCCCGATCCTCATCAAGACAGTGTGTGCAGCCATGCATCTCCAGATGACACACCTCGAAAAGGAGATGCAGACATTGTCTGGCAGCTAAGGAAGAAGAGATCGGCGATCTACAAACGAAGGTGGCGACGTTGGACGCGGATGCGGACAAAAGAGAACAATACACCAGACGTCCCAACTTCCGATTCCATGGCATCCCGGAGGTTGACGGCGAAAACACCAATGCCGTGGTGATCGCAACGATCCGGCAGAAGATGGGGTTGACCCACGTTGGTGTCGACCACCTGTGCCCGGTTGCGTGACACGCACCCAAGTTAGGCGGTAAAATTACCCCTATCTCTCTAGACATACAATTACGATTAATGATACGATGTCATGCTACACATATGGTTCAAAGCTAATTAGTGCTATGCATTATTGTTGTTTTCCTCAGCTGTTCTACGTTGTTTCTGGTAGTAATGTAAAGACGACGGACTGGGTTAATTGATTTAACATGATATCCTCTATCGTGTTTGTATATGGATGATAATATTAATATATACCTGAACCAAACAAATGGAAACTTTGACTTTACAAAGATATACACTGAAATTAATCATTACGAAGATTAAATGTATCATGACTCACCTTTAAAAAAATACTAATGAGTGTCAATATTTGACCCCGGTTGAAATTCTCAAAAGCTTTCCAAAGTGACAAAATTTCTCTATCGATGTTATGTATAAATTGTCGCAGCTTAGAGGCGCACTGGGATTCTTTGCAAGAATATTTTGTAATTTATCATCCGATGGCCTCAAACTTGATAAAATTGGCTTAACAGAAATATTTAGAATTCGTGATTCTCAGCAATACAATATAAACGGATATCATAGTTTACTTTTAACACACGATTGCAAAATGATGATGGCCATGGTGAAGTAGGTATATATATTAAAGAAAACTTTACATACACTAAACGCGAAGATCTCTCCATATTTATTCCCCATGTTTTTGAATCTATATTTTTTTGTGTTCAAGATAACCAAATTAAACCTATTATAGTAGGTGTAGTTTATCGTCCTAATTCAGCTCCTCGTGCATGTTTATAAGCAAAATAATAGAAATACAGGATAAAATATCAAATGAAAATAAAATTGCTTATCTGATGGGCGATTACAACATCGATTTGTTAAACTTTGTTACCCATAAAAAAACCAACAACTTCGTAGATAATGTAATATCACAAGGTTTTATACCGCATATAACCAAACCAACACGAATAAAGTATAACTCGGCAATACTTATAGACCACTTATATTCAAATCATAATCACCCTAATTATGAATCGGGAATTATCATAACTGATGTAGCCGATCATTTTGGTATATTTCATATAATATATGGTACACCTCGTCCAAAAAAATACAATATATAGGCAAGTACGACAGTTGACCGCAAGAAACATTGCATGGTTTAAAATATGTTACATATGGCCGATTACTCAACTGTGCTATCCACAGCCGATGTAAATGAAGCTTATGATAATTTCATGATAATATACACATCACTTTTCGAAATATCCTGTCCAGTTAAACAAGTTATGAAGGTTAAGAGGAAATACATTAAACGAGAACGGTGGATTACTTCGGACATATTGACTTCATCGCTAAATAAAGCAAAGTTACTTCGAAAGAAACTAAGTAGACCTAATCCAGAAACGATTAATAAATATAAAGAATATTGTAGAGGTATTTAATAAGATCAAACGAGCAGCAAAAAGTGCTTATTATGCAGAAATGCCAGAAGCACGTAAACATAACATCAAAGAAACATGGGCTATACAAGCAATACACAAAACAAATAATTATCAAAGTTCCCTGAAACCTTCATCATAAATGGACATGAGGAACAAAATACGAAAGAAAATTTAATAATGTTTTTGTTGGAATAGGTAAAACAATAAGCAATTCAATAGGTCTTCCTGTTAAGCAATTTGAAACACATCTAAAGGGAAACTATCAAGTAAATTGTTTCGTGCATCCTACACAAAAACAGAAATATAACTTATCGTACGTAATCTTAAAACTAAATGCACCGAATATTTCGATGGTCTATCCACTAAACTATTCCAAGCGACAATACACAAAATAATCACTCCGCTGGAGCATATACTAAAACAATCCATTTTCACGGGAACTGTTACTGAAAATTAAAAAAATGCCAAAGTCGTGCCCGTGTTAAAATCATGTAATAACAAATTGTTCAACAATTATAGACCCATAAGTATTTTACCTGCGATTTCTAAAATAATGGGGAAAAAATAGTCTGCAATAGACTGATGATGTTTTTTTTTAGAAAAAAATATAGCATTATGTATAATCACCAGTATGGGTTTCGAGCAAAACATTCTACTGTTCACCCAATGTTGCATTTGCTCAAAGACATTTCAGTAGCAAATAATACAATAACAAAAGACCCTACATTGGCTGTGTTTCTGGACCTTTCAAAAACATTTGATACAATATACCATGATATTTTGCTGTATAAATAAAAATATGGTATTCGGGGAATAAGTAATTAATGGTTTGCCAGTTAATTATCCAATCGAAAACAGTACACCGAAATAAACAAATGTAAATCTTCTCAAAAAAACATAACAAGTGGAGTGCCCCAAGGACCAATCTTATTTCTAATTTATATCAATGATATAATTAACTCTACGTCTTTTAAACTTATTATCTTTTGCCAACGACACAACTTTATACAAATCAGGTACTGTGTTGATATTTTAATTTACAACATAAACCAAAAATTAAAACATTTGTAAGACTGTTTGTGTGCTAATCAATTGTCATTGAATAAAACATAAATTATATTTGGCCTACCGAATAACAAATATCAGGTAAATAAATGTATCAAAATTAATACTGAAAATATTAATTATATTGGAAAGGACAACAAAGAAGAATCAGTCAAGTTTTTAGGAATATATATTGATAAACACTTAACATGGATAAAACATATAAATATAATCAGTTCTAAGATATCTAGAGCATGTTTTGCAATTAACAGAATGAAACATTTTTTGCCACATAATGCTTTAAAAACTCTCTATTATACTTCAATTCAAAGTCATCTAACTTACGGTATACAAGCATGGGGAAATGGAAATACAGTAACAAAGTTACAAACTTTACAAAAACGCCTTGTACGAATAATTAACAATAAAAGATATAGAAGTCACACGGATCCTATTTTTAAATCTGAAAATATACTTAATATTGTTGATATACACAAGTTACTTGTCTCACTATTTATGTATGATTATCACCATAATACTCTGCCTAAATCCTTCGTACAGTATATACCAAACAATAATCTAGCCACTAACACCTGAATTACGAGACAACATAACCTAATACGCACAGAAAAGCCAATAACTCACTTTTCCTCTAAATTACCTAGACATCATTTTATAGAACTATTGAATAACCTTAATTATAACATTCAAAATCTCAAACCTAGACATAAGTTCAAATCTCTACTATCTAAACAATATTTATGTAACTATCTTAACCAAATACATTGCTTAAATCCCAGATGTGTCGAGTGTAACTAATTGTTTTCATTAACAAGACACACCGTTTGGATTTTCACACATTTTCACACACTTCTTAAATTCCCCCAGTCCGTTGTCATGCAAATGAGTGTACGTGGATAAGTATATATACGTATATATATATATATATATATATATATATATATATATATATATATATATTGTGTGTGTATGTATGTATGTGTATATATATATATATATATATATATATATATATATATATATATATATATATATCATTTCGAAGTTTATGTTTTGGGATCACAGGAAGACGGCACAACATGTGCCATGTGACCACCACGTAACAATACTGTTCTTGTTGTTTGATTATGTAAAATGTAATTTTGTTGTTACGAAATAAAAATTTTATTTTATTTGATTAGTTAATATTTGATAAGAAGTGCACCAATTTAACAAACCAACATATACTAGTTAAGACCAGCAGAATTAATAAATATGAATATACTTATACATATTAATCAGTGTGCATAACCACATTTATTATGAGAATAAACATATATTAACTAGTCATGTAATACAAAACAATTATTAGTTAATAGTTGATAATTAGCGGGTAACGTCTACAGACAGAAACGTTTTTGAAAAAGGCCACAATGTCCAGGAATATATGTTTATATAAACATGCAATTTGTAAAAACCACTTTAATTCTGGTAAGAGATATAATTTAATACTTATGTAATATTAATAAATCAATAACTAAATCAATATTCGTTTACAGACTAAAACAAAAAGGTCATACTGTCCATGATTATGACGATATTTACACATATTATGCAACGTGTATAACCACATTAATAGTAGTTATAAATATAAATAATATAATATAATATATACCACATTAATAGTAGTACTATATATAAATTAATAAATAATTTAATAATAATTTAATTAATTAGTCAATATTTTGTAATTAGCACGCCACTTTGAGATACACATCTTAATAAAAGTTCATAATGTCCATATTTATGAAGATATATGTATATATGTATATACTGTCACTATGAACTGTGTGCAATCACATAATACAATGGTAACATATGCAAAGTATAAATCACTTGATAATAAAAGCAATTTAATTTGGCAATATTTAATAATTAGCATGCAACATTGACAGACTGACATATAAGTAAACACCCTTATGTCCATGATTATGAGGACAGTCGTAGAATGTATACAAGCAGTAAACCACTGCTGCCATTGATACAACGCGCTGTGGTTCACCCAGCTGCAGTTGGGGATGCTTCGAGTTGCCCCAGAAAGTTCGGCCTAACTTGTGAAATAATGTGTGTCATGCAGCCGATCCTACTGGCTAGATATCACCTAGGTGTTATTTACCCTAACTTGGGTGTGTGATTTGGGCTTGGGCTGGAACCCGCAGGGAAAGAGGAGAAGCGGTCGACCACGAAATACCTAATTTATGTATGTATGTATGTATGTATGTATGTATGTTTGTATGTATGCATGTATGTATGTGTGTGTGTATGTATGTATGTATGTATGTATGTATGTATGTATGTATGTATGTATGTATGTATGTATGTATGTATGTATGTATGTATGTATGTATGTATGTATGTGTATGTATGTATGTATGTATGTATGTATGTATGTATGTATGTATGTATGTATGTATGTATGTATGTATGAATGTATGTATGTGTGTATGTATGTATGTATGTGTGTATGTATGTATGTGTGTATGTATGTATGTGTGTATGTATGTATGCGTGTATGCGTGTATGCGTGTATGCGTGTATGCGTGTATGCGTGTATGCGTGTATGGTGATTGCGTTATGCATGTATGCATGTATGTATGTATGTATGTATGTATGTATGTATGTATGTATGTATGTATGTATGTATGATGTATGTATGTATGTATGTTGTATG
>JAODUO010003469.1:0-14181 GCA_025642075.2 Ridgeia piscesae | reverse complement strand
CGGAACACTTGCTCCTTATCACTCGATATTAGACACAATATTATCTTTATTAAGTTTTTTCCTAGCATACAGTTAACCATAGTTTCTTAAGTTGCTATCGACTTATTATTTATTTCCTATTCTACACTGGTATATAAAAATCAGTACCTATTTATACACACCAATTAGGATTTTTCTTTTTGAAATAGTCCCAAGATATTCAACACTTTATTGATATTCTTCACATAAACATAGTCTATAATTATCATGTTTTAGACTTCAATGCCTATTTCTTATTGCAATAACTATTTTCCGTTTTGAAAAGTCAATTTTACCTGTCTGTGCTTTTACTTGATCTGCATCACGCTCTCGACCTCGATGTATAAAAAGCTTCCAATTTACAGACGGGCTAGACACTTCCTACTTACTCGGATGTCGGGCCCCCGGAACCGGGCCTTTCCTTTTCCCGCCTTTCCCTCCCCCTCTCCTTTCTTTCCCTTTTCCCCCCTTCCCCTCTCTTCCCCCTCCTCCTTTTCTCTCCCTCCCGTTTTCTTTTCTCTTGCTTCTCCTTTTTTTTCTTGGCCGGAGCACCATCTACACATTTCAGCAGATGCGTGGTTGTATTTGATCAAGGATTCTTCACGCAACATTTGCAAGTCAAACCAGCAACAATGGTGAGGTAAAACAAGCGTTAACATTTGACATCAACGTACACATAAAGTTCTTTTGTGAATTTCTTACTGAAAGGAACTCAATCACCTACCTGACTCCTTTTCTGTTGACTTCTTTGTTTCTTCCTTCTTTGTTTGTTCTTTCGGAGAATCCACTGCAAAACAGTTCCCAGTACATTTAAACAGTCGTACACATAGAATACCATACCCGAGACGGGAAGAGATAGATTACCCAGGATTCAGTGGCTTAGGAGGGTGGCTGAGTGAGATGTGAATCGTGTAATAAGTGTTGGGATGAGTGGCAGAGGCAGCCTGAATCATCTCTTCGTTGTGATGCCACCGATGGTAAAACCGCCTAAATCATTACTTGGATTATTCTCGGTAAAAGGTTTAATAAATATACTGTGGTACAATTATGGGTCGGTTTGTTTTCTCAATACTTAAAAACATGACTTTAAGCAATTATTTTATGAGAGTGGTGATGCAACAATATCATGTCGTTTTGTGATATCTGTTTTAAAGATTAAGCATGACAAGGGGCTGCACTTACAGTAGTCTTGTCCCGGATTCTGATTAGACACTTTCACACCCTTCAACGTTTCCGCAAGTGACTTTTTCACACTTTCTGCTTCGTCTACGCTCTCAAAGTGAAACTCCATGTAACTGCAGACAGAAAATATGTCTTCAAATATATGCATTGCTTGTATTGTCCACAAGTAACCGTGCAATAAAAAAATACAATATTAAATATATTTACAAATACACTTGTCTCAGTGAATATGTTCAAAAACTACAACTTTTTATGTGTTGAATTTACAGCTTATGTAAATTATTAAAGCAGTACATAAACATAAAGCACATGCAATATTTTACACAACCCGTTACACTGGAACTACACATGCATATACATGCGTATGCGCATGTGTGTGTATATCATCCAAACTTAAGATTCTCCATGTAGAATTATGTAAGTAAAATTAAAAGGCGGTACTGTTAACTGACCCCTGTTCGAGGAGCTCGCCATCCTCATCTTTGCCATTGTAGAAGGTTGTGCCGACGCTGGAGCACTTCTCATACAAGGCTTCTATCTCTGGCTTCAGCATGTCAGCAGTCGTCATTGGGAAGATACACACTGACTTGAGGCGATGGTCAAGATTCATGTCAATTCGCATCTGTCGTTTGTCTGGCACGAACACGTTACGTCGGGGATGTGGAGTCTTTGTTGCCTTCTTGTCTGTGAGCAATAGACAGATGCCAGATTTCAGTATAGACAGTCCAGATAAAATGTCACGAGGAACTAGTTTTAAAAAGCTATATCACAATACAGCAGACACGTTGTTGTCAATGCCTGTGATCCACAGATGTATCAGAAGTTTTTTCTCCAAAACAAATTCCAAGAACACAGTAAGTTTTTAACAATTTATGAGAAACATAAAAATGTACACACCTTTATCTTCATCAGCATCGCTTTTCCTTGCATCAGCCTTCTTGGCATCGGTCTTCTTTTCATCAACCTTTTTTGTTTCCGTCTTCTTTGCATCAGTTTTCTTCGCCTCAATTTTCTTTGTGTCACCTTTCTTCATTTCTGTCTTCTTCACTTCAGTCTTCTTCTCCGCTGGCTTTACCTTCTTGGCTGCTGCCGCTGTGGGCTTTGCCTTGGGTCGTGCAGCCACAACAGCCTTGGGTTTCTCTGCTGCAGCAACTTCACCTTTCTCCGATGTGTCCATCTTCTCTGACGTTGACTCATCTTTCTGGGCTGTGGAATCTGCCTCGAACTCGCCATCGGCGTTGCCAAGCAATGCTGACTCTTCAGCATCAGTGATATCATCTAAACAACAGAGATTATGTCAGAACTAGACTCAAATACGTGTGGTTAAGTACGTTATTTTAGTATTTATATTTGGCTTGAAATTTGGCTCTTGAGATGACAAGCACTTGGTCAGTTGAACATACTACCATATAAAGCACATTTCAAATGTTCACTTTAGTTTAAAACTATGTCAAACACAAAGTAATTGTTCTCCACCGTTCTGCCTGTTACGCAATATTGGATGCTCAAACCGATTATGTTTTTGGATTGTGCAATCAACTGGAAATGTTTAAAACATTTGTCATGAATATTTCATTAAGCATTTTTCAGCACCCGAACAGATGTATAGCTCAATTTTTCGTAGTAAAATAATCTATTCTGAGTGTCTCAACCGATAATTATTGCGTGGCTAAACCGTCTTCCACATTCACAAATTATTCCTCACAGTGGCAATCCACAAACCAGCTGTACATAGTTTTAACAGTGGCACCAGCCGTAAACACTTATTCATATTACACACATAAATACATACATGTATACATATGCTTATAGTACGATTTGCATCATAGTATGTGAATGAATTGGAACATCTTATTCTACCTATCTAGACCAAGATACTCACCAGCTTGTTCTGCCAACATTTCTTCTTCATTGTTAACATCCTCTGTATCTTCTGCATCATCATCTGCTTCAGTTATGACGGCCTCATTGTCTTCACTGCCCTCTTCTACCATCTGTTCTTCACCATCTTCCAGATTCGTTTCTGTATCTTCAATAAAATACAACACATCTGTATCACAAAACAACTCTTCAAAATTAGTAGTCCATATAAGTGAGGTTATGTAATCGATATGTTGTACTCGTTCCCAATTTACGGTTAGACATGTGGTAAGCATTCAACTCAAATATACACAGGTAGGGAGTAGGAACAGCAACGTTCACAATATCTGCCAAAATGTTTTATTTGCAATGTACCATTTTGCTGTACTGACTTTACTGACAAATGGTATACCTTCATTGACATTATTCTAGAGTATTATACTATAATAAATCTAATAAAGGAATACTACTTGTGTATTAAGCAGTTATATTAAAGTTACATTAAAATCTGAGGATTTGATTTATTTTATTCTTGTTGTAACTTGGTACTGTTCAGATTCATGTGTAACAATACAAGTATTCTATGTCAATTTACCTGCTTGCACGAGCCTGTTGACCAGATCTGCTTTCTTCCCAGCTACATCAAGATTTCGCCGACCCAGTTCTGCTTTCAACTGGGCAATAGTAAATTTATTCCAGTTTTTGGCCGAGTCTGCCATTGATGAATTCTGAAACAAAATATATAAAATATAAATACAGTACATGTGTATTGTATCCTGTACCATTACAGAAAAATATTATTTACTTTTTTATTAGAATGGGAAGCATTAGAAGTTTTTTTGTAATATAGCCTATATAATATGAATGCGTGTACCAGGTAGTTGATTTATTGCATCTCAGTATGATACGGTAATTGTTTGTAGTCATAGAGCATGCAGTGTTACAGTTTGCCTTTATGTCCTGGTTATTTCCAAAGCAGCCTTGGAAATAAGCAAAACAATTTATAATTATTTCCAGAGGAGCTCTGGAGCAGACGGGACAGACCTGGATGCACATGCATGTTCCCCTAGTTATGTTTTCAGTGAATATATTTGGACTAATGATTTCAAATAAATGTGATGAAGCTGAATCATTTTCTCTATTATTTGGATGGTCTTGGCGGGGAAACTGAGATGAGATTTACTTCCAGAGCAGCTTTGGAAATAAGCATAAATCTTAAGCGTTACTGCATGCAGGTCCATACATGGTCTGTACATAATAAAAATTTAGTAAATGAGCTGCTCTGGAGATAACGTTTAAATTTCCGCAGTTTCAATCCAGAGCTGCTACGGAAATAGCCAAAGGATGCTAAGCTTATCTTTAGTCTTTATGAGTATTTAGCAACCTATATCTATAAATTATATCTATCCTGCTAGATCTATATCAAGTCCCAAAAACATTTAGATTCACATAACATAGTCAGTTCTTGCAATTAGATATCTGCAAACGATTTGGAAACTTCCTAACCAAAAGAACTCAGCCCCAACAGTGTCCAAGTAAATCACTAAACTCATTTCTATTAATCAAACATTTTAACTTGTCAGATGAGACCATGCATACTGGCGTGGTGTGTCCTGGCCTAGGCATTTTACTAGTTAAAATACAGATGCGATTTACCGGATTTGCATTTTATATACATATATATATATATATATTTTTTATAAACATCACCATTTTTATTATCTTTTAATCAGCACTTGAAAATGCGCACACTATCCACGAAGTCGTCATAATTGACGGTAGCGGATTACTGGAAAAAGGATTGCACATTCCTGCGTATCATAATTTCTTCTCAAACTCAAAACACGCAGCACTATAACACGCACATGATAGTCGCCATCTATCCAAATCGTACAGTAATACAAACTATAATCTAGGAGAGTAATGTAACGAAACCCCACGTAAAAAACCCAAAATGGAGACTTAACGGAAGCGTAAGATTTCAATTTTTGACATATGACCCCAAACCCCGATCTGTGTTCTGTATTATTTTTATTCATTTAAAAAAGTTGCACTATACTGCACTGTTTTCGCGAAAACTGCATTGTTTTGTTTATTGCGCGCCTATGTGTTACATAAATGCAAAACTTACCAACCAAAATCAAAAGAACTTTTCTCTTTTTGTGTGATTATCTGCAGCTAGCAAGACGGCAATGTAGGCAGAGGGGCTTAACCGCTTGTTACTCTCTAGATATGCCCAAGGATTCTATAGCTCTACAGGATCCTTGATATGCCTATAAATCGTCATGTAAAACGGTAAGTAGTACATTTATTATTATGAAAAAGAATCCGATATGCGCTTTAATTATAATCCACAAACAACACAGTAGGTTGGAAATTCAAAAACTTTTACAAGATATATATATAGCATCCCTAAACCAAAAACATCAAATTTTAACATTCTTTAAATTGCCATCTTAATTTTCATTCAAGCTGGTGACCTTAACCCTAACCCTGGTCCATAAGCCTAAATTCCCTTGTGCCATGCATCTGCAAAAAAGCAGCAAGGTGGGACCATGCAGTGAGCGATACCATGTAGACTGCATGGGAATGTCAAAAATTGCATATATAATGCCCTCAAAAACAGCTAAGTCTCATGGATTTGCTGCAAGTGTTGCATCCCCAACTTTGTCAGTTTATTATTCTCAAATTTAACCATCCTAGCTACTAGAAATTTCTAATGACTTTGGACTGGAACAAATTGTAAACTTTGAACCACCGGAAATCACATTAATTTTTTTCCCCAAAAAACCCCATGTACCTTTTAAAACTCAAAAATAAAGGTTTAATGGGCCCAACCCTCCCTAACTAAAGTACACCCAAAGAAAAAAATGCAAAGCTTAAAATTTTCTGTAGCTGGATGGTTAAATTTGAGAATAATAAACTGACAAAGTTGGGGATGCAACACTTGCAGCAAATCCATGAGACTTAGCTGTTTTTGAGGGCATTATATATGCAATTTTTGACATTCCCATGCAGTCTACATGGTATCGCTCACTGCATGGTCCCACCTTGCTGCTTTTTTGCAGATGCATGGCACAAGGGAATTTAGGCTTATGGACCAGGGTTAGGGTTAAGGTCACCAGCTTTGTTAAGTGGTTTAAAAAGTTAAAAAAGATTTTTTTGGGTTTGGGGGATCTATATATATATTTAAAAAAATTTTTGAATTTCCCCATTGTTGTTTGGGTTTAAAATTAAAGGCATACGGTTTTTTTTTCATAAAATAAATGATTTATTTTAATAGTTTTTGGTTCGGCCTGTAAGCAAAACCTTTGGGATATTGGAAAAAAGCGGAACCCCCTTGCCTACATTGCCGTCTTGCTAGCTGCAGATAATCACACAAAAAGAGAAAAGTTCTTTTGATTTTGGTTGGTAAGTTTTGCATTTATGTAACACATAGGCGCGCAATAAACAAAACAATGCAGTTTTCGCGAAAACAGTGCAGTATAGTGCAATTTTTTTAAATGTTTACAGAACACAGATCGGGGTTTGGGGGGTCATATGTAAAACTTTCTTAGTTCCCCTTAAGCTCCATTTTGGTTTGCCCCCGTGGGGTTTCGTTACATTACTCTCCTAATTATAGTTTGTATTACTGTACGAACTGTGATATTGATTGTGAAACTTGTAACTATCATGTGCGTTGTTTGCATAGTCGCTGCGGTGTTTTGAGTTTGAGAAGGAAATGTCATGTAATCACGCCACGGAAATGTGCAATCTTCTTCCAGTAATCCGCTACCGTCAATTATGACGACTTCGTGGATAGTGTGCGCATTTTCAAGTGCTGATTAAAAGATAATAAAAATGGTGATGTTTATAGAAATAATATATATATATATATATGTATATAAAAGTGCAAATGCCGGGTAAATCGCATCTGTATTTTAACTAGTAAAATGTCCTAGGCCAGGGACACACCACGCCAGTATGCATGGTCTGTCATCTGACGTAATTGTTAAAATGTTTGATTAATTATTTTGAAATGAGTTTAGTGATTTACTTGAGACACTTTTTGGGGGGGTGAGAATAAATACTGACAAATTTTTTAAACACCATTGAGCAAATCCAAAAACAAAATTTTGAGCATAATTTTGCTGGAAAACGGGGGAGAAAAATTTTTTGTTTTGCATTTTTTAAACTGTGTTTGAAATGTGCAAGGATAGTTAAGCCCAAAGGTTGTTTAAGGAAAAATTTAAGCCAAATATAAATCTAAATAAGTTAAAACGTTTTGGTTAGGTCTAATAATTCTTTTTAGTGTTAACTTATCTAGGTAGTTTGGTTTAAATGCAGGCAGTTGATCTTTCATAATAAAAAGTATATACGTTAAAATGAAAATGGCAAATGGGATGTGCGCGAAGAACCCTGGCATATTTGGAAACAAGGAAGCCCCACTGCAACTGCCATGTAGCTGCGAAATACACAAAAGAAAAGACTTATTGAGAACATAAAGAAATTAGCAAACGCGCAATAAAGGAAACAAAGTTACAAAAAAAACGATTGCAATTTTATGCATAAAAAAAAATCACAGAATATGGGGGGCTTATATGTCCAATAAATTGAAAATCTTCACTTCCGGTTTTCCATTCTTCTGTCCATCTTTGCCTGCTTCACAACAGGTCTCATATTTGTTTTTGTATTAAATAGTCTTGATTTGATTGGAACTGTCTATATAAAATCTGTTCGTCTCGCCCCGGATGAAAAGAACATCCCGTACGGTGTCCAGACTCCAGAATGCGATGCTAATTTGACGATTCTATCAGTGCGATCTTCAATCCCTTTAAGACACAATGGAATTAGAAGCATATTATTAAATGCATCGGAATTGAAAACGGCAAATGATTTTTACTATCAACATGTCGTGCAGTGCGCCTTTAATAGTTGTCATGACGAATTTTAAAATGTATTAAATGAATGAGTAGTGATTCATGAGCCATGTGGGGGGCTGAAATTCATTGTGTTAGAAAGCTTTGCCAATATTTGCATAGCTGTAAATAACGACTAAGTTTGTAACTAGTTTTTGTGGACGGTATTAATAGTTGATGATAAAATTGTTTATTCAAGGTTTTTAAACTAATAAAGCGATAATTTAAACTTTTCTTTCGAGCACTCTGGATTGCACTGGAGTTAACGCTCAAAAACACTCATTGCAAATTTTTAGTTCGAATGTTGACCGAATCCAGAAGTTAATTTATGCTTTTCCAAATTAATTTTAATAAAGTATCCAATCCCCAAAAATCCAATACTGAGAAAATATTCACGTCATCTTATTTGAATTTAGACACAAATTCCATAATTTACCAGATAATTAACCATAGTTTCCTAATTTTCAGAGCTTTTAATTTATTCAACGTATTTCAAGGCTGCCTTTGATACCAACATTAGAAAAATTAACATCATCCCAACCTCAACCTTACTGATATCTGGTAACATATTTACTCTGGTAGATTCTATTATAGCTTATTACAAAACTTTTTCTGTTCCCAAAAATAAAAAAAAAGAAGACAGAAACAGTATAAAATTTTTTTTTAAAGAATTCCAAAGGGAAAATGGCAAAAAAAATTTTTTCCCCTTTTGGGAAATTCAAAACCCTTTTTATCCCTCTTTTTTTTGGGGGAAAAAAAAATTTTTATAAAATAAAAAAAATAAATTGTATAAAGTCCCCAGGCGGAAACCTTCTAAATAAAGTAAGGGGGTCCTGCGGGGGCAAACAGTACCCCCTTTTTTTATTTACTAATTTAAGGGGAAAATTTAAATTTGGGATGATTAAAACTGGAACGTGTTGCTGGATTCCATTGGGTTAGGAAAAGCGTTGCATATACGTTTGGAGTACTTTTAAAAACTACCTGTATGAAACTAAATTGTTGAGTTGTACATGTTCTGACAGGATATTGTAAGTTATATAAAAGGTATTTTATCAAGGTTATTTGGGAAATACACTTGCTATTTCTAACTCTGCATTAACTGGGATTTAAGCGTAGCCAAGCAGCGTTTAAAAATCTTTTTTGCGACCAGTTGACCTGCTAGTTCTTAAGATCGGAAATAAAAAGCTTTCAAAATTTCATCTTAATTTTTCAAACCAAAAACACATGAATGTATCAGCTTCTCCATTATTAAATTCTTACATTTTATATTGAAAAATAAGGGGAATAATTGTCCAGCATTTAACCTTTCCGAGTCTCGAATAATTATTTAGGGTTTTATTCAACACTGGAATAACAGGACTATTGCACAACACTGATCTTATGACAATCACAATTCCACTCTAGATCTAATCAACTTAGTCTATCTTCATTTTGGTATATTCAACCTATTTCTTATGAAAATTTTAGTTTTCGAAAGACAAAAATACAAACACATTATGTCTCATATTATATTATAAAGTTCCAATGAAGACGCCAAAAACTTTAATTACTATTGAGTGAAAGAACTGTTTCCCACTTGTGCAGTTGAATCAATCTGCGTAACACCTTTGTCAATACAAAATGCATCGAAAATTGTTTGTTTCATCCACCAAAAACAAATTAAAAGACTAAATAAATAATCCTGAGAGGAAGAATAGTACGGTTAATACAGGGAGGTGCTGATGAGATGTAAAGAAAATTTGGAAAAAAGGTCATTGGAAAGTGATTGCTTTCGTGGGGCCCTTTTCCAAAACCAAACATTTTGGATATTCTGCGTTGTATTTAATTATCTGGGTAATGAGTGATGCTTACCAATAAAACCGAAAATGACTTTACAAATATGATAAGTGCTATAAGAATAATTGTTAAAATTGTTTATAAATGTTTATGTATGAAATCAATAAATGTCGAATTGGGGAATTTCAAGTAAAAGGATTGGGAATGATGTCATTTAATCTGTGATAGAAATAAAATGTAATGAAGAAGAAATATGGCGAAAGTGCTAGTATTTCTAAAGAAAAATGAGTTAAATATATAAGAAATTCCGTGAATAGTCTGAAACTTATTATTGCCTGGGATTAAACCTTTATGGTAATTTAAAACATTACAAAAGCCTGATGTTCGGAAACTTGGGAAACTGAAGACGGTAGCGCATGAGTGTTGAACACCAAAGGAATTCCCCATGAGAATTATCTTAATTGTTAAGTGCTGAAATGTTAATGACTGTTCGACGAAGCTTTATCCAGTTGCTTGTAAAGCCAAACTACGTTCCATCAAATTCTCCAGGCTTACGGGGGGCATTTTCTGAGGCGGGATAACCAAAGGAAATTGAGTAATCGGCCTGTCTGCCAACTACGGCTTGTCACTTTGCCTTTCTTGCCGTGAAAAACAATGTCCACTTACCCCTATAACAGCCCACAAATCACGACGTTTAAAGCTTATCAAAGGCAGCATTGTTGCAACGCCGTGCGAGTTGAGTTCCAAAACGAAGTGAATAAGTAAGTGTGACAATCGAGAAAGGTGAATTGCCAGCAGAAAACCAAGCTGGGTCTTCATAAAAGCCTACTGGCAGCGGCACAGTAAACCAGTGCAGTTCTGAAGAAAGCCCCAATATGTTGGTGCACCTAAATTGGCTGATTTCACTAAAAATTTAAAAAAGGTTGACAAAAAAACGTGCGCGGGTGATGGGAAAGGACGTGAGAAGAAACGTGGAATTTTTTGTGTAGAATTACCTTATGTCATTTTTCTTTTGAATAAATTTTTGAATTGTATCCAGGCTTGCAAAAGTGTTGATTAGTGTATCTTAAAAAGTTTCTGCATTTAATGGAGGTTAACTAATTTTGTTTTGCTATTTTTTAATTGTGGAATAAAAACACATGGATTTTGTAACATGTAGTACCAAAAATTTTTCTAAATTATTTGTTTCAATCATGGTTTCAATTTAGCCCCCGTTCCCAAAGAAAAATTTTTTTAAAGAAATTTTTTTTCAACCTAAAGGGAAAAATGAAATTTTCAAAGTTTTTCCCCCCGGTTTTAAATTTTTCTACAAATTTTTTAATTCACAAAGGAAAATTGTTGGCAAGCCTGGGATTCGAATCCAACCCCAAAAATAAGAAAGAGAAGGGAAACGGGGGGAATTTCCGCAAAACCCGCTTTCTGTTTTCCTGCACGGGCCATGCCACGGGCCACTAAAAACCCCCAAGTCGAGCACGAACACAGCAAGTGGTGCACAAGATTGTTAAAAATTTGAGTCAACTACCGAAAAAAGGTTACAAATGAGCTGACTGAAGTGTGGCTGCTAAGCGTGGGGGAAAAGCCTGGTAATTTATGTCATCAATTCATTACAATACTGTTTGGATCTGTTTTGAAAAAGAATCTCTCACTTTCATGGCATTGACAACCAATTGCTGACTTGATAGGACTTTTTAAAAATTCAGACTAACTGATGTTAATAAATTGATCTTTTTGCTAGAAATGGCAAAAGACTGACAAGAATCAGTTGGAAAGGAAATTGTAAGCAATTTAAAATCTTACTTCGTTTCAATATTTAACTTAGTAATTGTTACCTACATCTAGCCAGAAAGGTAAACCTTATGTTTTCCGGGTTTGGGAAAATTCTCAATTTAAAATGAGGAGGTTAGCATTTTAGTTCGTAAAGTAGCCTTTTTTTTGATTTAATCTACTATGGAGTTTAACTTGATGATTACTGCAGGGTAAAATTATGCACTTGCTAATTAGGGCCGTGTTCAAACCACTTTATTTAATGCCTTAATTTATTTATAAGCTAATTTAACTACATATATACTATTTTTATATACTGCAATAGTTGTAAAATAAAAATTTTTTTTAAACATCGTTTTCTAATAACCAAATATACCTTGGCAACATTTTTCTGCATGGTTACATGAGTCACTTTGTAACGTTCAGTTGACTGTAAATTGTCTTCCCGGGAACGTCACCAGTAAATGCTTCAGATTCGACAGCTAGTTAGTGACCCTTTACATCTTACAAAACAGAACAACACTCAATATGTGCATAAACCAAAATCAATGCTATTCAATTTTTAAAGTGTAATAACCAAATTACCAGTATTTTAGAACGCAATAAAATCCAAATGATGATTTGCGTTTACTTGGCAAAACTGAGAATTTCAGATCTGATCACATAAATTATGCACAGTCACTCACGGGGCCCCTTTAAGCAAATCTGGGATCTATCTTTTTTTGTTGAATCTTGGTAGCACTGTTAACTGATGTTGATACTGGTCCACGGGAAACCCTTCATGATTTAAACAACATGAATCCCGGGTTTGATTGCTCCCCCAAATTGAAAACCTTTTGGTTTGGCAATTGTTATTCCTGCCGGTCCCCTTATGCCTTTATTACGTTGTTATAAAACTAAAATTGAAGTTTCCCATAATTGGGAATTAGCAGGGTTTGGCAAAAAGAAAAAGGGTTCGACCCCAAAACCCATGCTGACATCTAAGGGCCAAATGAATTTTATGAGAATCTACTGGAAATTCTACAATAAAAAGTTTTGGTCCCGACTCCTGAACAGGGGTCAGAAAAAAATTTTTAAACTACATTTTCTACAGGGAGCCCTTAATTATGAAACAACCCTGGCAAGAATGTTTTTAGGGAGGGGAAGGGGGTTTGTAAAATTTCTGTGCTTTATGTTTATGTCTCTTAATAATTTACATAAGCTGTAAATTCAACACATAAAAGTTGTAGTTTTGAACATATTCACTGAGACAAGTTATTTGTAAATATATTTAATATTGTATTTTTTTATTGCACGGTTACTTGTGGACAATAAACCATCTGATTTGAAACATTTCTGTCATTCATGTTAACATCTCGTTGCGTAGGCAATAAATGAAAAGTATGACGGCCGTCATGGTTCATGCAATCATCCCATAACTGTTTGACTTCATATGCAATCTGTATAAACAAACTGCATTATGTCATATACTGGCATAATTTGTTAAGTCTGTTTCAATTTGGAGACAATGGACCCATTATAAATATACTAAACCCTTTTAGGAAAAGTCAAGTATGATAACTTTTTAAACCCGTGCTCACAACAAGGATGATTGGCTGCACTTGCCCATGCCCATTATACACAGACACTACTTGGACCAGCACCCAAAATTGGGTCATCACTCTGCCCTTCTCATTTATTGTATTCTTGTGAAATTGTTTAAAATTGGAACAATTTGCAGTCGATTCCTGCTAAAACGGGGTGTGACAGATCACCAGAATAGGTAGGTGTTTTAGTTCTTTCTAAGAAATTATAAACTTTATTTATTATTTCCATGTTGCTTTTTACCTACCATTTTTGGTTGACTGAATGTTATTGAAATCTTACATACAATTGCTTGTAAGCATAAAAATTTTGGAAGTTTACTTTAATGAAGTTGAAGAAAAAGGGGCAAAAGGAGAGAGAAACATGCACAACCAGTAAGAGAAGTTTTTACAATACAAAAGAGGATGAGGAACAGTCTTTTAAAGTCATTCCGGTCCTGGGGCCCGTGCAACTCCGGTAATTGGAAGTACCCGCTAAATTAAGTTTTGAATGCAGGCTCGTGTAGATAAGTAAAGAATCAGTAAATGACTTTCGACTAATTTTTGCATTCAATACCATTGTGTAAAAATCAATGATAACTTATTTTGTTATCAGAAAATTAAGTAACTTGGTCTATTCAAAATAAAAATTAACATGTGATAAACAGATGGTTATTACCATGTGGAAACTAAAATACAATGCCCATATTTTGGTTACTTTGTAGGAAAATTATAAGTATTTTTTCTTAATACATTGTAGGACAGTTTTCCCCGTTGAATAGCTGACTCTTCCACAGGATTGCCTGGGGATTACAACGCCCTTATGCATTTTGGAGACAAAATGAAAATCCTTGATGATTCAGGGCACAGACTAGAATCAAGTGATGTTAAAGTAATGTATCCCAAGGCACCGTGAAGCACTTCGTTGCCAAGTACCTTTCCACAAGGGGCAAACCCAAATTTCGGGTGGTTTAGCTTTTTTTTTTAAAATTTTTCCCAGCGGCTTTTCCAGCTTATGTATCCATTTTAATGAAAGAATTTTGGAAATTGACGGGTGGTACTAGGTCCTTGTTCATAAATTAAGTTTAAAACCTAAATTTTTAGGGTTTTTTAGGGTGATA
>JAODUO010003468.1:7500-13848 GCA_025642075.2 Ridgeia piscesae | reverse complement strand
AGGCCATGCACAGTGTCTACACTAGGGATTAGGGGAAGTTAAAGGGGGCGTATCAACATTAGAAAAAACCTTTTCCGGGGGCCCATTTATTTTACTTGACAGCAGGGCTAGTAAAAACAAAATGTTACTTGTCCACCAACATGTTTTCTGGTCCTGTAAATATAAAACATACCAAGTTGTTTAGTCACAACAATTTTATTTATAATAAAAATCAGTATGTGTTCAACCCCAGCTAAAAAGAATAATGCAATGTTCATAAAGGTAACAAAGTAATAATACAGAAATAGAAAGTAATTAATAAGAACTGAAGATACAAAAACTGTGCATTTGAAAATAGATTCATATTGCGGTCATTACCTGGTACTACTATATGTGACATAGGGCATCCTGTAGGCCCTACTATTAAATAAAATCATAATCATTCCGTAAACGGACCTCAGATGCTATGTAAAATTGACCTCAGGTGCTGTAAAACATAAACTGGTATCATCAAAATAACATATCACTGATTCACACTATATAAAATCATACCCATCAAACAATTAATAAAGTATTAGCGTACGTTATACAGGGAAAGGGGTTTAAAGGAACCGCCGAAAAAAATTCGAGAAGTTACTGGTTTTTTGGGTGAAATGGCAAATTTTAAAAACCCCCAAACCCGCAAAAAAGGGGTTTTTAAAAACCCCCTCAACTAAAAGGTTATGGAATAACCCTTTTTGGGCATTAAGGAATTTCTTTAAAGCTTCCCTTGAGATGATGTTCACTAAAGGTTGCCGGAAAAAAAAGCTTTTCAGGTAAGTCCCCCGCAATTTGGGGGTGATTGCTGAGTCCTCAATTTGTACGCGTTCTCTGATCCATTATGTAATGTTTACATTTTTATACCGAGGCTTCGTTTTATTCCATTGCGGATGTAGCTTTTCTGTTTCAAAATCGATTTAAACCTCGCCTGATTTTTGTTATAACGTTTTAAAACGATTTATAAACGTAAAGGTTGGGCTTGATCGATCGTTTCAGTTTTTCAATAATGTCTGCACGCGACAAAAAATCACACGAGATGATCGGAAACGACTGACTGACGGAGATTTTTGGGGTCTTTTTACGTCCAGATGGGGTGAATGCGCAATTCACCCCATCTGGACGTAAAAAGACCCCAAAAAATCTCCTTCCAGTCAGATAGATACGCGAATCTGCCGGTGTAAAGGAGTTTGTCGCTTGTCGCCGTTGCGACAATTGGAGGAAAAACTAAGATTCCCCAACGATAGTCTTCAAAATTGATTTACTATTTGAATGCAAGTAACTTCGAGACGTTGTCAACCAAGTACGTATTGGGAATCTTTAGACAAAAAAGAGAAACGAACACGCAAATGATTAAAATGGCCATAAAGTAAAAGCCAAGTTTTATTTAGTATTGTTATTTATACATTTTTCTATGAATGTCCGAATCAAGAACCATCGTAATACTGCGTGTTTGTCACGTCGAAAATCATCCCCATTTGACTTATTTAAAAATGAACAGAATCCTTCTGAACATTCGGTGACCCACACTGCCATTTTTAGATATGGCTTTTTAATGACTGTTTTCACTAATTCTATATTAGATTTGTTGAGATTTACTTGGGATGATTCCAGAAAACTTTCAGGGATTGTGGTTTGTGTGTTTGTTTTTTTTTTTTTTTTTTTTTTTTTTTTTTTTTTTTTTTTTTTTTTTTTTTTTTTTTTAAAAAACCCTTTTTTTTTTGGGGTTTTTTTCCAAAAAAATTTTTCCCCCTTTTGGGGGGGGTTTTTGGGGTTTTTTTTTAAAAAAATTTTTTTCAAAAAACCCCAAAAAATTTTTTTGCCCCCCTTTTTTTTTTTAAAAAAAAATTTTTTTTAAATTTTAAAAATTTAATTTAAAAAAAAAATTTTTTTTAAAATTTAAAAACCCTTTAAAAATTTTTTGGGGGGGGGGAAAAAGGTTCCCCCCCCAAACAAAATAAATTTTTTTGGGGAATTTTTTTTGGGGGGTTTTTTAAAAAAAATTTGGTTTTTGGGGGTTTTTTTTTTTAAAATTTTTTTTTAAAATTTTTTTCTTTTAAAATAAAAAAATTTTCCTTTTTTTTTTTTGGGTTGGCTTTTTTAAGGGTTTTTTTTTTAATTATTTTTTCGGGGTTTTTTAAAGGACCCAAAAAACCCCCCAAAGGGGGGGGTTTTTTTTGTTTTTTTTTTGGGGGGGTTTTTTTGTGGGGGGGCCATTTTTTTTTTTTTTTTTAACCCCCCCCCAAAAACCCCCCAAAAAACCCCCCAAAAACCCCCCCCCCCCAAAAACCCCCCCCCAAAAAAACCCCCCTTTTTTTTCCCCCCCCCTTTTTCCCCCCCCCCTTTTTTTTTAAATTTTTTTTTTTTTTAAAAAAATTTTTTAAAAATTTTAATATTTATTTTAAATTTTTTTAAAAAAAAAATTTTTTTTTTATTTTTTTTAAAAAAGGGTTAAAAAAAATTTTTCCCCGGGTTTTTTAAAACCCCTTTCCCTTTTTTTAAAAAAAAAATTTTTTTTTTTGGGGGGGGTTTTAAAAAAAGGGTTTTTCCCTTTTCCCGGGGGAAACCTTTTCCCCCCCCCCCCTTTTTCCCCCCCCCCCCCAAAAAAAAAAAAAATTTAAAAAAAAAATTTTAATTTCCTTAAAAAAAATTTTTTTAAAAAAATTTTTAGGTTTTTTAATTTGAAAAAGGGGGGGCCCCCCCCTTTTTTTGGGGTTTTTTTTTCCCCCCCCAAAAAATTTTTTTTAAAATTCCTTTTGTTTTAAAAAGGGGGAAAATTTTTTTAAAACCCCCTTTTTTGGGTTTTTGGGGTTTTTTAAAATTTTCCTTTTTTTATTTTTAAAAAACCCCTAAAAAGGGGTTTTTAACCCCCCCCCAAATTTTTTTTTTTTTTTAAAAAATTTTTTAAAAATTTTTTTTTTTTTTTTTTAAAAAAAAATATATATATATATATATATAAAAAAAAATTAAAAATTTTTTTTTCCGGGGGAAAAAATTTGGCCCCCGGGGGGGTTTTGGGGGGGGAAAAAAACCTTCCCGGGTTTTTTTTTTTTTTTTTTGGGGGGGTTTTTTTAAAATTTTGGTCCCCCGGGTTTCCCCCAAAAAAATTTAAATTTTTAAAATTGTTTTTTTCCTTTTTAAAATTAAAAAAAAAATTTTTTTAATAAAAAAAAAATTTAATTTTTTTTTTAATTTTTTATTTTTAAAATTTTTTAAAAAATTTTTTTTTTTTTTTACCCCCCCCCAAAAACCCCCCAAAAAAACCCCCCAAATTTTTTTTTAAACCCCCCTTTTTTTTAGGTTTTTAAAGGGGGTTTTTCTTTTTTTTTTCCTTTCCCCTTTTTCCGTTTTTTTTTTTTTTTTTTTTTCCCCCCCCCCTTTTTTTATTTTTCCCCTTTTTTTTTTTGGGGAAAAAAAACCTTTTCCCCTTTTTTTTGGGGTTCCAATTTTTTTTTAAAAAACCCCCCGGGGGTTTCCCCCCCCCCAAAAAAAACCCCCAAAAAAAAAAGGGGGGGTTTTTTTTTTAATGTTTTAAATTTTTTTGGGGGGGGCCCCAAAAAAGGGAATTTTCCCTTAGGAAAAAAGGGGGAAAGGGGGCCCCTTTTTCCCCTTTTTTTTTTTTAAAAAAGGGAAAAAAAAAAATTTTTTTTTTTTTTTTTTTAAAAAATTTTTTTTTTTTTTTTTAAAAATTTTTTTTTTTTTAAAAAAAACCCCCCCGGGGCCACCCCGGGGAAAAAAGGGCCCTTTTTTGGGGGGGGGGTTTTTTTTTTTTGGGCCCCCCCCCCATTTTTAAATTTTAAAAAAAAAAAAATTTTTTTTCCCTTTTTTAAAAATTTTTTTTTTTTTTTAAAAAAAAATTTAAAAAATTTTTAAATTTTTTAAAAAAAAAAAAAAACAAAAAAAAAAAAAAACCCCCCCCCCCCCCCTTTTTTTTTTTTAAAAATTTTTTTTAAAAAGGGAAAAAAGGGGAAAAAAAATTTTTTTTTTTGGGGGTTTTTGGGGCCGGGGAAAAAAATTTTTAAAATTTTTTTCCATTTCCCCCAAAATTTTTTTTTCCCCCCCCTTTAGTTTTTTTTTTTTAAAGTTTCAAAAAAATTTTTTTTTTAAAAATTTTTAAAAAAAAAAAAACCCCAAAAATTTTTTTTTCTTTTTAACCGGAAAAATTTTTAAAAACCAAAAAATTTTTTTTAAAAATTCCCAAAAACCCGAATTTTTGGCCCCCCCCCCAAAAAAAAAAAAAAAAAAAATTTTGGGGGGGGGGGGGGGAAAAAAAGGAAAAAATTTTTCCCCCAAAAAAAAAAAAAAAATCTTTTTTCCCCGGGCCTTTAAAAAACCCCCCCCCAAAAAAGGTTTTTTTAAAAAAAATTTTTTTAAAAAAAAATTTTTTTTAAAAAAGAAAAAAACCCCCCAAAAAACAAAAAAAAACCCCCTTTTTTTTTTTTCCCCCCTTTTCCCCCCCCTTTAAAAAGGGGGAAAAAAAGGGGGGGCCAAAATTTTTAAAAATTTTAAAAAAAAAGAAAAAGTTTTTTTTTTGGGGTTTTTTTTTTAAGGGGGGGTTTTTTTTTTTTTTTTCCCTTACGGGGGGAATGAAAATTCCCATTTTTTTGTTTTGCTTTTTTGGGGAAAAAAAAAACCCGGGGTTTTTTTGGGGGTTTTTTTTTTTTTAATTTTTTTTTTTTTTAACCGGCCGGGGGTTTTAACCCTTTTTGTTGTTATATCTGATGTTATCGTTGTTGATTCATTGCTTGGCGTACTTCGATCTGCACTTATCGGTTCTGTATCTGTATTGGTTGTTGTCGGCTTCAGAGGAGGATGAGGTTTTGTCGAGCTCACATTTGACCTCGAGGGAGTCGAGGTCGCTGGCACCGCTTTCACTTTGACCATCACGTTTTCTGGATGCAAATATTGACTAAACCTGCCGTTCTCCTTTTCCGCCTCTTCACATAGTTGGTGCCTTATTTGACTCGCCACGTCTTCCATTGTGGTCTGACTTTCTTTATTCGGCAGCACATTATGGTTCTGTACAATTGTGAAATACACAATTACGCTGCCACTGCTGTGTAAACAAAACCATTACGAAGGATATTGTATATTTATATAAAGAAGATAGTGCATATAAGGTTACATTTGCAGCTTCTCGTGTCCTGGTAACAACAAGAGTAACACAACATATGCAAGTATTGTTATGTTTGTTATATTCTATAAGGTTATTTAAATCAACGTTGTAATGTTTGTACACATCTATGACTACGCATAACACAGTAATCATAAATCGGTGCATTTACACTGCATATACTCTACATGTGATGTTGGAAATGTATAAGTATAATGGCATAGAACACTTCCCGTGGTTCCACCGCGACTACAAATTACTCATCCCAACACAAAGACTTTAACGTAGTGCTTGTTTCATTCCGGTTTTTAAATATGTGGCACAACTTACCTGAAGCCAGACACCAAACACTGCTGCACATGGTCACCAACGTCACGATGTCTTAGCGTAGTCAGTACCTGGAATCCAAAGTGACAAGACTGAATTAAAAAAAAACGACAATAAATTCTTTGTAACATGTGTTTTTGGATGCCGTGTGTTAACACAAATCTGCAATACAGTACAATTTATGTACAGCTGGCTGAAAGTCTACATTGGCCAATGTTCATAATCATGCCATTTGCCAAAATATGCTTCGTTTTATCTCTACCATTCCATATTATCCAAGGTGTTACAGTATTGAGTCTTGTCGTCGCATTTTAGGGCCTATGATTATAATCTTTTGTCTGCCTCAAGCCGCACTGTTTAGCGCTCATTAATTTCAAGAAAGCTGAACAGTAGCGCACGGTCGCGGCAATGCATAATTAAACAAAATCAGTTGACGTAATCATAAACGGGGACAGGAAAGAGTCGTCATTGGAGTATGGAACCGCGCGGAAAAACAAGATTTAAAATATGTTTTTAGTTTTTGGGCTTAATACGTTTTTTATAACGTAGATATGCCTGGGACAAAGTGCAGCGAACGAAGTCCCACCGTACCACGTTCATGACTATACTTACGAATACAGGTGAATAATGCGATTGTGTTTTGGGCAGGTCTACCTCCTACAGATCAATAGGTCTACCTACATACACCGAACACTAACCCGCGAGCAGATTTCGTCTGCCAGTTTCTGGTACTCTGGTGAGTCTGGATTTCCGTAGAACTTCGCGTCGTAGCGTAACTTGTCCAATCTCATCGTTGCATGGTAGGTTTCTGCAAATAGGCTGTGCTATACAGTTGATTGAATGAAAGAAGAAAACGGTATCTTTGCAGCAGGTAATCAGAAACCATGCAGGAT
>JAODUO010003468.1:0-2500 GCA_025642075.2 Ridgeia piscesae | reverse complement strand
TGAGGTCAATTTTACATAGCATCTGAGGTCCGTTTACGGAATGATTATAGATTTTATTTAATAGTAGGGCCTACAGGATGCCCTATGTCACATATAGTAGTACCAGGTAATGACCGCAATATGAATCTATTTTCAAATGCACAGTTTTTGTATCTTCAGTTCTTATTAATTACTTTCTATTTCTGTATTATTACTTTGTTACCTTTATGAACATTGCATTATTCTTTTTAGCTGGGGTTGAACACATACTGATTTTTATTATAAATAAAATTGTTGTGACTAAACAACTTGGTATGTTTTATATTTACAGGACCAGAAAACATGTTGGTGGACAAGTAACATTTTGTTTTTACTAGCCCTGCTGTCAAGTAAAATAAATGCCGAAGTTCTACCCCTGAGTTATCTTCATATATGCTGTCTCAACTTATCTAATGTTGATACGCCCCCTTTAACTTCCCCTAATCCCTAGTGTAGACACTGTGCATGGCCTGATTCATCCCCCAATTACACTCTTAACATATCCGTAAATAGGCTAAAACATAAATCCGTAAATACAGGCCATTATACAGAATAATTTGTAAACATTAATTTTCATACTCTTGATATTTAAAACATACGCATATGGACTCTGATCACGCAATGTCTAAAATGTGATACCTGTGTGTGTGTTTCACTGTCGATTTATAGCATTATACGCTGTGGTAGAAATCAAACATTATACACTTGCGACACACATTTACTCATCTGCCTTCACTAACCAGTAAAATGACACCCATGAAAACAAAATAACACGTATGTGCTTTATTTTCTTCTAAATCAGCATATTAAATGTGATCAACAACACATTTGCTACAAAATTCAGAAGTGTGTAAGTAAAATGGTAACATATTTAACGCTAAATTAAATTAATAAGTTTGGTGTACCAAACACATGCAGAATAAATAACTGTCAAGAAATGCAATACTGGAATCTACTGATATAAACCTCATGCAGTATTAAAGTGGCTACTGTTGTATATGACACCTTCATCGGATCTGTGAAATAATAACAATAACAAAAAAAAAAATAAAGACATGCCACATTACAATTATACACATGGTGGCTGAATTCCAGCCATTTTGTGGGCTTAAAGAAACACTGAAAAACTTAAAAGAAACATGGAAAATAGTTAATGTTTCATGAGGTATCAGAGCATTCAAAATAGAAACTACACATACATACCGAAATATATCATCTGGCATTACTTACGAATTGATCAAACACATTCCATAACTCCTGTATAAATGCACAACTATACTAATACCTTCATGTGTTAGAAACACAAATAATCCAGGAGTCATATTTTGCGTATAATGTGTAGCAGCATGAGGCGCACCTATACTATATCGTAAGTAGTGTTTGTGTAGTATATAGACACTGAACACTCATATTATCATACTGCCTCATTGGTTCAAAAACAGGGAAATCGTACAAGTGAACCAGGTATCAAATCTCACAAACGTAATCTGCACGTGAGCCAAAACAGCAATATTGTTCATCAGTGTTTTTGCAGAAATGTACACTTGATATATTTTTTTCAATGATCAATTTATGTTCCTCAACAAATAATTCAAAATTATTAAAACACATGCATTTATGAATGCACAAATTAAAATGAGCATTTAATTCAACATGTATGCCGCGAGAGAGATATATGCGCATGTATATGTATATATATTATACACACACACACACACACACACACACACACACCACACACCCACACACACACACACACACACACACACACACACACACACACACACACACACACACACACACACACACACACACACACACACACACACACACACACACACACACACACACACACACACACACACACACACACACACACACACACACACACACACACACACACACACACACACACACACACACACACACACACACACACACACACACACACACACACACACACACACACACACACACACACACACACACACACACACACACACACACACACACACACACACACACACACACACACACACACACACACACACACACACACACACACACACACACACACACACACACACACACACACACACACACACACACACACACACACACACACACACACATTATATTCGCTGACACTTCTCACATACGATGAGGAAAAGCACCGGACGAATAACTATAGCCGCTTCGAATTTCTAAACACTAACATGTTGTATATTTGCTCTCATACAAATACAGGTAAAACAACAGCTAGTCTGACAGAAACGTTAGCTTCCCTCTGACACACAGTCTTGACCTATACCCTACACGTGATGTTATGATATTATATATTCCTGTGGACTACGAATTGGTGTGAGCTATTTTTGACATGACGTCACGATTAATAATGACTGTTTGCGAGCTTTGCGATCAGACTGGTCCAGGCCGAAGCAGCAACATGTCACCAGAACTAGTATGTAGTGCCCGTCATTAC
>JAODUO010003467.1:0-12507 GCA_025642075.2 Ridgeia piscesae | reverse complement strand
TGGGGGGCTTCGATAGCGCAGACTAGTGCCGTGTGGCTGGTAGTCATCCTGACAGCCGACCGGTACATCGCCATCTGCCGCCCCCTGCATGCGTGTCAGTACAGCACGCGGTCCCGGGCCCGTCGAGCCGTCGTCCTTGTCTGGCTCATGTCGGTCCTGTATAACCTGCCGCGCTTCTTTGAGCGCAACATTGTCGTCGTCACGGACCCCGTGAGTAACGTGACGTCAGTGCGGGTGTGTAAGAGCGCCCTACGTCAGAACGTCGCCTACATCCTCGTGTAAAGACCATTCTCTTCTTTGTCGTGCGCTTCTTCGTGCCTCTCTCGGCGCTAGCCTGTCTCAACATGAAGCTCATCAACGCCATTAGACGCTCCCACCAGTTGCAGAACAAACAGAGCCAGCGGGCGTCAGGCAGCAGCCGCACGAACCGCACTTCCATCGAGCACTACTCGTCCATGCTTGTTATCGTAGTCCTTGTCTTCCTGCTGTGCGAAATCCCGGACTTCGTGTTGCGGATCTGGATATCGCTGCACGTCTTCTTCCCCGGCCTCCCATTCCCAGTCGTCCTACTGCGCACAGTGAACGTCGTCAGCAACCTCTTCCTCACCTTCAACTCGTGTGTAAACTTCCTCATATACTGCTTCATGGGGCGGACATTCCGGAAGATATTGGTGAATATGCTCGCCCGTAGAAACACGGGTGGTAGTCGGAGCATGCGCAGTGTCCGCGGGTGTGTGAGTGCGCGGGGGGCCAGTGCCTTGGGCACTAGTCTTAGGAAGTGACGGATTCATTGTCAATCACCAGCCAGGCGTGTCTACCTGTCAACATCAACCCATAATTTGCATTTCAAACAAACAGCGTCTCACGCGACGGACGACAAACTAGTTTTTCATGTAAGTTTCGCCGATATAACCAGCATGACGTGCAGTCAAATAAATAAAAGTTTTATTAATTGTGAATATTAAATGCGATGTTAATTAACATGATATTTTGAGTGCTTTTATTATTCCCAAATATAAATAAAAGGGAAAATTCGCCGAATCGAGGATCATATTCGTAGATTAAAATCCACGAATATGATTGATTGATTCTTCAAGCAAGTGTGGCAAAATCCAGAAAACGTGTGTAGGGCATTAGACTGAGGCATTCACTCTTAGAATGTAGGCACCCACTTTCCCAACCCGTGATGTAATTAACTACTGACCAATAACCGCTGGTCTGACAACTAGCTATTCAAGATGGACGTCTTTTTTTTAGATCACATGCATGCAACAACACACAGACACGGCGTGTACACGTCCGTCGAGTGTAGGACCTTTTGACCACACACAACGGCACACAGACACGGCGTGTACACGTCCGTCGATTGTAAGACCGTTTGACCGCACACAACACACACAGACACGGCGTGTACACGTCCGTCGAGTGTAGGACCGTTTGACCCACACAACAACACACAGACACGGCGTGTACACGTCCGTCGAGTGTAGGGCCGTTTGACCACACACAACAACACACAGACACGGCGTGTACACGTCCGTCGAGTGTAGGGCCGTTTGACCGCACACAACAACACACAGACACGGCGTGTACACGTCCGTCGAGTGTACGACCATTTGACCGCACACAACACACACAGACACGGCGTGAAAACGTCCGCGAGTGTAGGACCTTTGACCCACACAACAACCACAGACACGGGTGTACATGTCCGTCGAGTGTAAGACCTTTGACCCACACAACGCACACAGACACGGCGTGTAACGTCCGTCGAGTGTAAGACCGTTTGAACACACACAAAGGACACAGACACGGCGTGTACACGTCGTCGATGTAGGGCTTAACACACAAACAACCAGACACGGCGTGTACACGTCCGTCGAGTGTAGACCGTTTGACACACCCAAAACAAGACACGGCGTGTACATGTCCGTCGAGTGTAGGACCGTTTGACCGCCCACAACATCACACAGCACGGCGGACACTCCGCCCAGTGTGGGGCCGTTTGACGACACAACGGCACACAGACACGGCGTGTACATGTCCGTCGAGGTAGGACCGTTTGAACGCCAACAACGGCACACAGACACGGCGTGTACACGTCCTCGAGTGTAAGGGCCGTTTGAACACACAACGGCACACCGACACGGCGTGTACACGTCCGTCGATTGTAGGGCGTTTGAACACACAACGCACAGACACGGCGAACGTCCGTATGTAGACCTTGACGCACACAACGAAAAAGACCGGGGGTAAAGTCCGGTCGAGGGTTTAAAACCGTTTTAACACAAACGGCCCAAAAGACACGGGGTGTACACGTCCGTCGATGGGGGACCGTTTGACCCACACAACAACAACCCGACACGGCGTTACACGTCCGTCGAGTAAGACCGTTTGACAACAACAACACACAGACACGGCGTGTACACGTCCGTAAAAGTAGACCCTTTGACCGCACACAACAACACAAAACGGCGTTACAGTCCGTCGAGTGTGACCGTTTGAGCCCCCAACACACACGACAGGCGTACACTCCGCGATGTGGACCTTTGACCACAAAGGCACACAGACACGGCGTGTACAGTCCGTCGATTGAGGACCGTTTGAACACACACAACACACAAGACACGGCGTGTACACGTCCGTCGAGGTAAGACCGTTTGAACACAGGCACACAGACACGGCGTGTACACGCCGTCGATTGTGACCGTTTGAACACACAAACGACACAGACACGCGTGTACACGTCCGTAAAAGTAAGGGCCGTTTGACCCACACAACAACACACAGACACGGCGTGTACACGTCCGTCGAGTGTAAGACCGTTTGAACACACAACACACACAGACACGGCGTGTACACGTCCGTCGAGTGTAGGACCGTTTGACCACACACAACCACACAGACACGGGTGTACACGTCCGTCGATTGAAAGGACCGTTTAAAACCCAAAACACAAAACCGGCCACAAAAAAAGACACGGCGTGTACACGTCCGTCGAGTGTAGGACCGTTTGACCACACACAAAAAACCCCGGCACCCCCGGGGGAACCCCCGGCCCCCCCGGGTGAACAACAAGAGTAATTTAGTTTGTTGTACGACGCCGTCGTGTGGACTTTGGAACAAGTAACAGACAACCAGTTACAGGGAAGGAGTTTATTTTTAAATCAGACAACTCTAGAAAAGTTTACAGCTTAAATTGTACAGATATCAACATCATAATTTTAGTTTCAAATCTACTTCATAAACGTTTCGCCAAGTACACATACCAAGACACGGTGAGACTAAGATGTTAACAAATGACCTGGACCATGGCCGTTGCTTCAGTCTCCTATCCCCAGTCGCAGGCGAAAGGGTGATGTTGCTGTGCTCACTTGCAGCGCAACAACTGCAATTAAATTATTTTTTGTATGTATTATGTATTTTATTTTATGTTTTGTGTATTTTATTTTAGGGAAAAGGGTTGTATTTTATGTTTTTTAATTTTATTTTATTTTATTTTATTTTATTTTATGTATTTTATTTTATGTATGTATGGGGTTTTATGATGTATGATGTATGGGGTATGTATGTTGAAATGTTATTGTAGGGAAGGGAAAGGTTATTTGATGTTAGGATTGTATTTTATTTTATTTTATGTTATTGTATTTTATTTTATTTTATTTTATTTTATTTTATGTGTGAAAGTTGTATTGTTGTTGTTGTTGTTTATTGTGTTATTATTTTATTTTATGTTATGTGTATGTTGAAAATTGTATTGTGCATGTATTTTGTTTTATTTTGTATTTTGTTTTATGTTTTATTTTGTATTTTGTATTTTGTATTTTGTATTTTTGTATTTTGTATGTATGTATGTATTTTGTATGTGTTTTTGTATTGTATTTTTTGGTTTTTTGTTGTATTTTGTATTTTGTATTTTGTATGTATTTTGTATGTATTTTGTATGTATGTTTTTGTATTTTGTATGTATGTATTTTGTATGTTATGTTATGTGATGTTATGTTAGGGTGTATTGTATTTATGTTATTTGTTTGTATTGTTTGTATTTTTTTAAAATTTATGTAAAATTTTTGGTATTGTTATTTTGTTTTCATTTTTTGATGGGGTGATCTTTTAAAATGTAAACATGTACGCATGCGAAAATGTAAAGGGTAAAAGGTATGGTATGTAAAAAAAAAAAAGGTTTGGATGCGGTATGGGCATTCGTTGTTTTACTAACGGGAAAACGGGGCACGGGGGAAAATGGTACGAAATTGGGTGCATGTGCATGCCTGCTTTTGCGGTAGGAAAACCCCGAAATTAGCATGTACGGGTTTTCGTACGCGGAAAAATTGCACCCCGGTATCCCATTTTTCATCATCATCCATCAAAATCTTCATACATCCATCCATCCATTTTTAAAACAAATAAAATCATCTAATAATCCAAAAACCCCAAAAACCCATCTACCAAAAAAAAATGCCTTTAAGGGGGTTTGGCGAAAAAGAAACGCGAAAAATTGCGGTTAATTTGGGGGGCCGGCATGCGCATGGGATGGGGGCCAAAAGGGTCGGTCGGCGCATTTGGATGGGGCGCATTGGAAAAACGCCCAAAGGGCATGTAAATGGTGATTAGATAAAAGGGGGTTAAGGGAAAATTGGATACACAAAAAAGCGTTACGGAAAACGCCAAAAAATGCCCTTTCCAGGTGAAGGGCGCTTACCAGGGCAGGGCGTGCTTTTTGCCGGGGTAGGGTGTTTTTTGGATAACAAAAAAAAATTTTTAAAAGGGGAAAAATTGGTGGCATAAGGGTAGCATGGAAACCTTTTAAAAAGGGAACCCACGCTATGTTTTAATTTTCCCCCTTGCATTTTTTACGAAAACGTACGAAATGGCCACGAGAGGGGCAATTAATGCAGGGGCTGCAAAGGCAAAAGGGCATTTCCCTTAATTGGGGAAGCGGATTTTTGGATTGGTTTTTGGCTTCATGTTTCCCCCTTTCCCCTTGGTTATTGCTTTTACGACGGCCAGTTTGAGCAAGCTGTACGGCATGAAAACGTACGGCCTTTTAATTTTTGGCGTCTTTATCCCTCTTTTAGGGCATCCCTCATGAAATTATTGATATTTATTAAAGGCATAGGGCATTAAGGGGATCCCGGCATTAAGGGTTGATATTTAAATAGTATTATTGGGATTAAAGGGTATTATTTAAATTTGATATAATTTAAAAGGGTTATATGCATTAATTTATATTATGAAATTTTTGGGATACCACAGGAAATTTTGGGATTCCCGGAAATTAAGGGACACCACAGGAACGTCCGGGGTGAAGGGTATTTGGCAGTGAATTATACCTACATTAATTTATATACATTAAAATCTATCCCGGGAGTGAAAGGGTGTAGGGATGAAATTTATTGGGGTTTTTGCTTTTGGCATGCAATTACACCTACATTAATCTATATAAAATTAATTTACTCCCTCACGTAGGTATGTTTTGATGATAGTACCTTTACAATTAAAAATTACATCCATATAACCTTTACATTCATAAAATTACATTATATAACCTTTACATAAAAACCTTTACATATATACCTTTAATCCATATAAATTACACCCGGGTTATAATTTAAATAAAATTTTAATAAAATATTAATTACATATATAAATTAATTATTTAATATATAATTAATTATATAAATTAATATATAATTAATATATAAAACCCTTTACATCCATATAACCTTTTACATTTACCTTTTACATGTAAGGTACCCATTACATGCCAGGTATAACCAGCACTCCGGAAAACCTTTACCCAAAATTCCCTTTACATTCATATAACCATTACATCCATATACCATTACATAATTATTATTAATTATAAATTTAACCCCCATATAACCTTTAATATATACCATTACATAATACATTTTACATCCATATCACCATAAATATATAACCTTTATAAAAATTAATTTACATAATATATTTTACATAATACAACTTCCCAATTTAATCCAATACAATAATTAAAAACCCCAAACATATAAAAATCCCAAAAACCCAAATAATACACCCCCCCATAAATAAATACCCTTACCAACCACCATAAAAAACCCCCTTCCCACACACACTTTTAACTTAAAAACATACAAAAATTCCCATAATACTTTTTTAAATAATACCATCCCATCCCATCCCATAATAATCTAATAATAATAATAATAAAATTTTTATTTTTTTATTAATTTTTTTAAATTTTAACTAACTTTCCAAAACCCAAAATTTTACCTTTCCAAAACACATACAAACAAAACCAACAACAAAACCAAAAACCCCACCACTTTAACAACAATTTTTTTACCACAAAACAACCCACAACAACCACCAAAACCTTTTCTTTCCTTTCATTTTATAATATTACATTTTTATTTACATCCATTTAAATTTATTTTTTTGTTATTATTTATTAAATAAATAAACTTTTATATTTTTTTACAACCTTTCACTTACAAAATCCATCCCCACCTTTTTTTACCATAAACTTTAAATACCCCTTTTTTTACACATTTTTAATAACACTTTCATATAATTAAATTTTTTTTACACTTTATTTATCAAATTATTATTATTTATTTTTAAATTATTATTTTTAAAATTATTATTTTTAAATTATTTTTATTAATTTTTATTATATTATTATTATTTTATTATCTTTATTTTTATTTTTAATTTTTATTTTTAATTTTTATTTTTATATATATTTTATTTTTATTATTATTATTTAATTTTTAATTTTTTATTTTTACACAAAACTTTATAATAAATTTTTAAATTTTTACAAATATACATTTTTAATTTTTAATTTTTACTTTAATATACATTTTTTTTAATATTATTATTATAAAATTATGTTTTTATACACATATCATTTTTATTCCCACTTTTAAAACATAAAACATAAAACATACATATAAATAACAATAAAACATATATATATATAAAATATATATAAATAAATACAAAAACATACATATACATAAAATTTACATTTACATTTAAATTTTAAACATTAAAATTACTTTAAATTAATATAAAAATTAAAAAATTTTTATAATATAATAAAATAAAATATAACATATTATTTTTAAAATTAAAATTAAAATTAAAATTAATTTTAAAAAATTACACAAATTATAAATACATACACATAAATAATATAATATACATATACATAAAATTTTAAAATAAAATATAATTTTAAAAATTAATAATTAATAAAAATATATACAAAATTAAAAATTAAAAATTAAATTTTTAATTTTTAATTTTTAATTACAAATAATAAATAAAATTAAAAAAAAAAAAAAAAATTTTTTAAAAAATTTTTAAAATTAAAAATTAAAAAAATTTTAATTTTTAATAATAATAAAAATTAAAAAATTTTTAATTTTTAATATTAATAATAATACAAAATACACAACAAACATAACAAAATACAATAAAAAATAAAATACAAAACACACAACACAACATACACAAAAACACATAAATAAAATAAAAATAAAAAAATAAAATAAAAAAATAAAATAAAATAAAATAAAAAAATACACACAACATACAACAAAACAACAACAACAACAATAAAATACATACACATACAACAACATAAATAAATAAATTTTAAATTTTAAATTTTTAACATAAATAAAATACAAAAATTAACAAAATAAACAAAAAAATTTTTAAATTAACATACACACAAAAATAAAATAAAATACACATAAAATAAAATACATACAATAAAAATCCCAACATACAAATATAACATACAAAAATACATACATACTTTCATACATACATAAAATAAAATACACAAAAATACAAAACACATAAAATAAAATACTACATACATACATACACAAAGTGGAAGTTAACTTGCAGTTGTTGCGCTGCAAGTGAGCACAGCAACATCACCCTTTCGCCTGCGACTGGGGATAGGAGACTGAAGCAACGGCCATGGTCCAGGTCATTTGTTAACATCTTAGTCTCACCGTGTCTTGGTATGTGTACTTGGCGAAACGTTTATGAAGTAGATTTGAAACTAAAATTATGATGTTGATATCTGTACAATTTAAGCTGTAAACTTTTCTAGAGTTGTCTGATTTAAAAATAAACTCCTTCCCTGTAACTGGTTGTCTGTTACTTGTTCCAAAGTCCACACGACGGCGTCGTACAACAAACTAAATTACTCTTGTTGTTCACGCCGTGTCTGTGTGCCGTTGTGTGCGGTCAAACGGTCCTACACTCGACGGACGTGTACACGCCGTGTCTGTGTGGTTGTGTGTGGTTTAAACGGTCCTTTCACTCGACGGACGTGTACACGCCGTGTCTGTGTGTTGTTGTGTGGGTCAAAGGTCCTACACTCGACGGACGTGTACACGCCGTGTCTGTGTGATTTTTTGTGGGTCAAAAGGCCCACACTCCCCGGACGTGTACACGCCGTGTCTGTGTGCCGTTGTGTGTGGTTTAAACGGTCCTTTCACTCGACGGACGTTACACGCCGTGTCTGTGTGGTTGTGTGGGTTTAAACGGTCCTTTCAATCGACGGACGGGACACGCCGTGTCTGTGTGCCGTTGTGTGTGTTCAAACGGTCCTTTCAATCGACGGACGTGTACACGCCGTGTCTGTGTGGTTGTGTGGGTTTAAACGGTCCTTTCAATTTACGGACGTGTACACGCCCTGTCTGTGTGGTTGTGGTTTTAAACGGCCCACTGCCCTGACACGCCTTTCCCCTTTTTTGTTCCAAAGGACACCGCCACGTGACACCCTGGGGTTCCGGTAAACTCCTAAAGAGGGATTTAAGCCGGTCCGGTTATTTTTCCAAAGTAACAACGGGGGTTTTTTCCCCGGGTTCGTTTGCTGTGGCTAAAAGGGTTTACACTCAGGCGTAAACGCGTGTCGTGTTTTTTGGGTTAAACGGTTAATCAGGATTAAACGCGTCTTGGCCTTTTGTCAGCGGTTTTGAACGGGGAAAACCCGGGGCTGTTTTGGGGGTTTCAAAGGTTACACCAAGGGAACGTGTACAGGGTTCGTTGGGGTTTTTAAAAAGGGGTCTTCATTGAGATGAAGTTTTTTTTCCTTTTTCCCTCAAATCTACAAAGGACGAAAGGGGTTTCCCGGTCCTTGGGTTTTAAACCCTAACGCCCGGGACACCCGTTTTTTGGTTTTGTGTTTTAAAGGTTAAATAATTTAAAAAAAGGTTTCGTTTTGTTTTTAAACGGTCTTAAAATGAAATTTACACCCTGTTTTGCCTTTTTGTGTCTTAAATTTCTACACTGGGGATTTTCACCCTTCTTTAATTTTTTGGGCTTTTAAAGGGCCTAATAAGGAAATTAAATTTGGGTTGTTTTAAAAACCCGGGAACCGACAAGGGTCCCGCCGTTTTTGTGTGTTTTGGTGGTGTTCAATCTAATGGACGAACTTAAAAACTTTGTGGGGGTTTTTGGTTTAAAAGGGTTTAATGGGATTTGTAAGGCTGTCGTTGTTTTTTTTTTTCAAGGTTCTAAAGGATTAAAACTTAAAGGTTTTTGGGGGAAAGTTTACAGTTTTCCCAAAAAAATTTAAATCCTACATTCAAAATGTACAGGTTCTTTTTTGTTTTTTAAAGCTTACATCGAGATGTAAAACCCGGGTTCTTTTTTTTTGGGTTAAAGGTAATCAGGAAATTAAAAACTTTTTTTGTTTTGGGTTTTGGGGTAAACGGTAATGAAAAAAGTGTTACGCCTTTCCTTTTGGTTTTGTTGTTCAAAGGTCACGCCCCACTTGTCCCCTGTTTGGTGGTTGTTGCGGTCAAACTTTTTTCCCCGGAGGGCGTGCCCGCGTTTTGGGTGTGTGTGTCGGTTGTGTTGGTTCCAAGGTCTAAAAAGGCAGTGAGTGGTCTTTTGGGGGTAACCCTTAAATACGGACGTTAAAAACTGTGTTGATGGTTTTCAAATGGTTTTTGGGAGTTCCCGTTCTGTGTGCCTTGTTGGGGTCGGTCCTCTCTACGGCGTGTCAGCGTGTCTGTGTTTTTTCATGCTGTGTCTAAAAAAAGACGTCCATTTGTGCTGTTGTGCCGGTTTTTTGGGTCGTAGTTATTCTCAGGGGTTTTGGGTGTGGTGCCTTTCTGGTGTGCCTGCCCTTCCCCTTCCCGTTTTCCGGTTTGCCACTTCTTGGTCATCATCTTTCCGTGGTTTTTCTCGTTGTCCTGTTCGCGTTTCCTTGTTTTTTTGTTTTGCCCAAAATTTCGGGAAAAATATCGTTTTTTTAAATTAATAAAATTTTAAAATTTTTTAAAATGCACGCTGCTGGTTTTGGCCCAATTACTAAAAAGGGGGGTTTGCGTTTTGCGTAAGGGGTTTTTTGAAATTTGGGTGATTTTAAGTAACCCCGGGGTTTTTTAACAATGAATTTTATTCTAAGATAGTGAAACTGGCCCCGCGCATCACACACGCCACCCGGCGGGGTTGGCTCCCCCGTCGGGAGAATTACCTACTTGGGGTTTGGCCATAGGCAGATATGGGGGTTACACCTGAAGGAGGAAGTCTGCCGCCCCCTCATGGGCAGAAAGACGCGGGGGCCCGGAGGCGTCCGCGGTTTTCGGTCCGAAACCCGCCGGTTCAGCGAACAGCTCGTACCCCCCCGGAGAAAGTGAGAGTGGGGGTGTGGGCCCCCTACGCGCTGCCTTTCGTGTTGACCTTTTTTTTTTTTTGCCCCGGCTTTCTTGTCTGTGTCTGTGTCTGTGTCGTGTCGTGTCGTTCTTGTTGTTCGTGTCGTGTCGTGCCCGTGTCGTGTCGGTGTGCCGTGCCCGTGCCCGTGCCCGTGCCCGTGTCGTGCCCCGTGCCCGGTTCCCCCTTTCGTGTCCGTGCCCGTGCCCGTGCCCGTGCCCCGTGCCCGTGCCGTGCCGTGTCCGTGCCCGTGCCCGTGTCGTTGCGGGCCATGTTCGGGAACGCTCACGTATCGTTGTGGGGATTTAATCTACATAAGATATTTTAAATAAAAATGCTACGATGACGATGGCTGTTGGTTCTCGATTAGCTATAATGTGGGGTTGCGAATGTTGCGTCAAATTAGGAACAATATCCTGTAAAATATTGTTGCGGGATAAATGTCAATATATCATTGTTTATAACAGTGATAGAGATTATTGTGGCAGTGATTGAATAGTAATATTTTATCTTGATGTTTACAGACGATCAACACGATGCAGCGCCACCTGGCGTGGTGTGCTCCTCTCACGCATGCGTGGACGTACATTGAGCCGTACGTGTGGCCGTGGCTTCGATAGCGCAGACTAGTGCCGTGTGGCTGGTAGTCATCCTGACAGCCGACCGGTACATCGCCATCTGCCGCCCCCTGCATGCGTGTCAGTACAGCACGCGGTCCCGGGCCCGTCGAGCCGTCGTCCTTGTCTGGCTCATGTCGGTCCTGTATAACCTGCCGCGCTTCTTTGAGCGCAACATTGTCGTCGTCACGGACCCCGTGAGTAACGTGACGTCAGTGCGGGTGTGTAAGAGCGCCCTACGTCAGAACGTCGCCTACATCCTCGTGTAAAGACCATTCTCTTCTTTGTCGTGCGCTTCTTCGTGCCTCTCTCGGCGCTGCCTGTCTCAACATGAAGCTCATCAACGCCATTAGACGCTCCCACCAGTTGCAGAACAAACAGAGCCAGCGGGCGTCAGGCAGCAGCCGCACGAACCGCACTTCCATCGAGCACTACTCGTCCATGCTTGTTATCGTAGTCCTTGTCTTCCTGCTGTGCGAAATCCCGGACTTCGTGTTGCGGATCTGGATATCGCTGCACGTCTTCTTCCCCGGCCTCCCATTCCCAGTCGTCCTACTGCGCACAGTGAACGTCGTCAGCAACCTCTTCCTCACCTTCAACTCGTGTGTAAACTTCCTCATATACTGCTTCATGGGGCGGACATTCCGGAAGATATTGGTGAATATGCTCGCCCGTAGAAACACGGGTGGTAGTCGGAGCATGCGCAGTGTCGCGGGTGTGTGAGTGCGCGGGGGGCCAGTGCCTTGGGCACTAGTCTTAGGAAGTGACGGATTCATTGTCAATCACCAGCCAGGCGTGTCTACCTGTCAACATCAACCCATAATTTGCATTTCAAACAAACAGCGTCTCACGCGACGGACGACAAACTAGTTTTTCATGTAAGTTTCGCCGATATAACCAGCATGACGTGCAGTCAAATAAATAAAAGTTTTATTAATTGTGAATATTAAATGCGATTTAATTAACATGATATTTTGAGTGCATTATTATTACCAATATAAATACAAGGAATTCGCGAATCGAGGATCATATTCGTAGATTAAAATCCACGAATATGATTGATTGATTCTTCAAGCAAGTGTGGCAAAATCCAGACACGTGTGTAGGGCATTAGACTGAGGCATTCACTCTTAGAATGTAGGCACCCACTCCGAACCCGTGATGTAATTAACTACTGACCAATAACCCTGGTCTG
>JAODUO010003465.1:0-13002 GCA_025642075.2 Ridgeia piscesae | reverse complement strand
ATTGCTTATTAGTTCCTATGTGGTTTCGTTTTCATATTGAACTTGCCAAATGTTTGCTGTTTCGTTTCAGGTTTACAAATTTACTCAGAAGTGTGCTCGACAAAAACAGCTCTCAGAACACGACGCGAGAGAGGTGGTGCATCCCACACAAGTCAAACATACAATCTCGTTAGTTTTCTGTGTAGTCTGAAAGAACGTTTCTTTTTCATATCGCAATTCACAATAAGTATTGGTATGTGCAGCTTTTAAAATTATCCGTTTCTCGGCATAGCGCTCATGACACGGCCAATGACCTGTGCTGTTGGCAGTCATCACTGTATCGTATACTACTGGTTCCATGGCATTGCCTCAAAATGAAGCCGGTCTCCGTTACTGCTTAGATACAATTATGCGCACTGATGAGCGTGTGATTGCGAAAAATATTGGTCTCAAAACATCGAATGATCTTGCACTTGTTTCACGAGGAAGATCAATCAAATGTGTATTATGTGATTTATATTATGTGAGTAATAGTATGGCAAACCGCCTGGCTGACGGCTGCCCTTGCATGCTGGTTCATTGGCATACTGTTTCCATTGGTAGTGCGTTCTGCTTGGTGTAATAGCAAAGAAATATAACTGTATTGAGTGGGTGTATGTGTGCGTGCGAGAATGTGTGTGACATTCGCGCGAATGATGCTTACGCATGTCAAGTTAAGATCCATTCCGCGGTGCGATATCGGCCTCTTGTTGTAAACATTGCCTTTCATGTGCCGCCTTTTAGCAGCATATGTTGTCATTCCTATTTTGAAATACTACAATTAATGTGTCGAAGTTGCCCTCGTGCAACAGAAGCTCGCTATCAAGGTGATGGTGTTACGGTGAACCCTTTACTGGTATAGTTGGCTGCTTTGCACTGAGTCCTTGCAAATTACTTCTTAATACAATTAGTGCACATTCGGTAAAACAAAACCATCAAAATCCCTAGACCCCAAATAGCACCATCTGAAAGCGTAGCGAAGAAATGATTAGAAGTCTAAACCATCTTCATTATATCAGCTCTGATCAATCACATAGCGCGAAAGCTAGGTAGATCAAGCCTCTAGCTAAACCGTTTCGATTGTTTTCTCGAGATTGTGAGAACTGTATCATTAAAACTAATGTCCACTCGCACTTGTTATGATACGTATAGCTGTGCAAAGCTCTCTTTGATTATCCTGGTTATCGGCTTACATTATCAATAACATCAACACTTTATACTGCACGAAGGGGCTGTGCTCGATAAAAGTAAGGTTTCACGCACTGTCAAATGGTTGTCCAGCGTCGCCATCTTCACAACTTTGGGCCCGGACGGTCAGTGATACTGCCAGAAGTAATCAGCCGTGGATAGGGCTGCATCATCTACAGGCGAAGACACCTGAAAAAAGCACAATAAAAAGAGTCTTATAATATGTACGGTGACTAACGACGTTGAAATTCAGATGGCTCAGTTCTTACACATGCCCGCATTACTTTACCCCATAGGCGTCAACGTCATCAATCCCACAGCGACGCTGTGGAGTTTACTCTAAGGAAACTACATAGCATCTTTTGCCATCGTTCGGCTACGCGCCGTATTAATGGCGCCAACCCGGAAATTACCCGGACGTACAACGGCGCCCCATCTTCGTTTCTAAGCGACGTCAGATTTCAAGATGGCGACGTCGGTGATCTAAAAGAAATGGGGTACCGCTTTCTTTCTTCTTCTCCTTCTTACCTCGACATTAAACTTGCGATAGCGCATTTATCTCGGGGCACACATATTTTACCGTTGTAAATTGTATATGGCCTGTGCGACATTCGGATAAGTATTATGTAGGAGACATGCCAATGTGCGGGCGCATACCATTGCACCGAGCCGCACTGTTCAACAAAGTCAGTCACTGTCTCATTGGTTTTTATACCAAATATATCAGGCTGCTGCGCTCCAGGTATTAACCCGCCGCCGGCGCCATTCGAAAGCGCTAACCCGCTGCCCGCGTGTATTGAAGTTTGAAAGTAGGAACAATTGAGGGCCGCATTACATACGTGCCTAATTCTACTCGGAAATCGCACAGCATTGATATTCTTGTCCTCGTGCACAACGCAATGTACATGGCGCATACCACTCTTCGATTGTTTTCAATTCTCAGCTTTCCACCTAAGTTTGGCCAATATTTAAACTTAAAATTAGTACCGCTGAACTTTATGCTACATTGCTCGAAGATAGAAGTTCCGTTCATCAAAGTGTTGGCACACTCTACTCTATACGATCTTGAAATGTCAAATAAAAACACATCGAAATATGTAAGATTAAAGACGTTTGTTCACATCATGACATACTCTGTGATGTAATCATCTTTGTAGTGCGTACAATTTATGTTGCTCAATGCCAATGATTATAATACATAATATAATTGCTTATTAGTTCCTATGTGGTTTCGTTTTCATATTGAACTTGCCAAATGTTTGCTGTTTCGTTTCAGGTTTACAAATTTACTCAGAAGTGTGCTCGACAAAAACAGCTCTCAGAACACGACGCGAGAGAGGTGGTGCATCCCACACAAGTCAAACATACAATCTCGTTAGTTTTCTGTGTAGTCTGAAAGAACGTTTCTTTTTCATATCGCAATTCACAATAAGTATTGGTATGTGCAGCTTTAAAATTATCCGTTTCTCGGCATAGCGCTCATGACACGGCCAATGACCTGTGCTGTTGGCAGTCATCACTGTATCGTATACTACTGGTTCCATGGCATTGCCTCAAAATGAAGCCGGTCTCCGTTACTGCTTAGATACAATTATGACTGATGAGCGTGTGATTGCGAAAAATATTGGTCTCAAAACATCGAATGATCTTGCACTTGTTTCACGAGGAAGATCAATCAAATGTGTATTATGTGATTTATATTATGTGAGTAATAGTATAGCAAACGCCTGGCTGACGGTGCCCTTGCATGCTGGTTCATTGGCATACTGTTTCCATTGGTAGGCGTTCTGCTTGGTGTAATAGCAAAGAAATATAACTGTATTGAGTGGGTGTATGTGTGCGTGCAGAATGGTGTGACATTCGCGCGAATGATGCTTACGCATGTCAAGTTAAGATACATTCCGCGGTGCGATATCGGCCTCTTGTTGTAAACATTGCCTTTCATGTGCCGCCTTTTAGCAGCATATGTTGTCATTCCTATTTTGAAATACTACAATTAATGTGTCGAAGGCCCTCGTGCAACAGAAGCTCGCATCAAGGTGATGGTGTTACGGTGAACCCTTTACTGGTATAGTTGGCTGCTTTGCACTGAGTCCTGCAAATTACTTCTTAATAAATTAGTGCACATTCGGTAAAACAAAACCATCAAAATCCTAGACCCCAAATAGCACCATCTGAAAGCGTAGCGAAGAAATGATTAGAAGTCTAAACCATCTTCATTATATCAGCTCTGATCAATCACATAGCGCGAAAGCTAGGTAGATCAAGCCTCTAGCTAAACCGTTTCGATTGTTTTCTCGAGATTGTGAGAACTGTATCATTAAAACTAATGTCCACTCGCACTTGTTATGATACGTATAGCTGTGCAAAGCTCTCTTTGATTATCCTGGTTATCGGCTTACATTATCAATAACATCAACACTTTATACTGCATGAAGGGGCTGTGCTCGATAAAAGTAAGGTTTCACGCACTGTCAAATGGTTGTCCAGCGTCGCCATCTTCACAACTTTGGGCCCGGACGGTCAGTGATACTGCCAGAAGTAATCAGCCGTGGATAGGGCTGCATCATCTACAGGCGAAGACACCTGAAAAAAAGCACAATAAAAAGAGTCTTATAATATGTACGGTGACTAACGACGTTGAAATTCAGATGGCTCAGTTCTTACACATGCCCGCATTACTTTACCCCATAGGCGTCAACGTCATCAATCCCACAGCGACGCTGTGGAGTTTACTCTAAGGAAACTACATAGCATCTTTTGCCATCGTTCGGCTACGCGCCGTATTAATGGCGCCAACCCGGAAATTAGACACACCTACTGTGACGTCACGACAATACGGCAGACGCGCCATCTTCGTTCTCTAAGCGACGTCAGATTTCAAGATGGGACGTCGGTATCTAAAAGAAAGGCGGCCGCTTTCTTTTCTTCCCTTCTACTCCGACATATAACTTGTCGATAGCGCATTTATCCTCGGGGCACACATAGTTTTACCGTTGTATAATTGTATAGTGGCCTGTGCGACATTCGGATAAGTATTATGTGGAGACATGCACAAGGCGTGGCGCATACCATTGCACCGCCAGCCGCACTGTTCAACAAAGTCAGTCACTGTCATTGGTTTTTATACCAAATAATCAGGCTTGCGGTCTAGGTATAACACGCCGCCGCGTGCCGAGTTGCTGGAAAGCGCTTACACTCGGAAATGATTATCGAAATTTTTTTGGGGGCCCCAACCCTTTTTCCCCCCCGGAAAGGGAAAAAAACCCCCCCCCCCTTTTTTTTTTTCCCCCTTTTTAAAACCCGGGGGGGCCCCCCCCCCCTTTTTTTTCCCCCCCCCCCCCCAAAATTTAAAAAAAAAAAATTTTCCCTGGGGAACATATTTTTTTATAAAAAAGGGGGGGTTTTTTTTTGGGAAAGAAACAGGGCCCCCCCTTTTTTTCCCCCCCTTTTAAAAAATTTCCCTTTTTTTAAAAAAAAAAAACCCCTTTTGCCCTTTTAAAAGGGGGGGGGTTTTTTTAAAAAAAAATTTTTTTAAAAAAAAAAAATTTTTAAAAAATTTTTTTTTTAAAAAAAAAATTTTGGGCCCTTTGAATTTTTCCAAAACCCCCCCAAAAAAAAATTTTTTCCCCCAAGGGGGGGGGTTTTTTTAAGGGGGGGGCCCCCCCCCTTTTTTAAACCCAAAAGGCCCTTTTTTGGTTAAAAAAAAAAACCGGTTTTTTTTTTTTTGGGGGGAAAGGGGGAAAAAAAATTAAAAACCCCCTTTTTTTTTTAAAAAATTAAAAAAAAAAAAACCCCCCCCCAAAAAAAAAAGGGGGAAAAGGGGGGGGGGGAAAAAAAAAGGGTTTTTTAATTTTTGGGTTTTTTTTTCCCCCCCGGGGCGTTGTTTTTAAAACCCAAATTTTTTTTTTCCCCCCAAAAAATTTAAAAATTGGAAAAGGAAAAAGGTTTTAAAAAACCCCCGCTCCCCCGGGGGGAAAATTTGAGCCTAAAAAAAGGGGGGGAAAAAAAAAAAATTTTTAACCCCCCTTTTTAAAAAATTTTTAGGGGGGGGTTTTTTTCCCCTTTTTTTAAAAAAAAAATTTTTTTTTTTTTTTCCCCCCCCGGGGGGGGAAAAAAAGGGAAACCCAAAACCGGGGGTTCCCCAAAAACCCCCCCCAAAAAAAAGGTTTTTTTTAAAATTTAAAAAAAAATTTTAAAAAGGGGGAAAAAAAATTTAAAAAAACCCGGGGGGGGGAAAAAAAAAACAACCCAAAAAAAAAAAGGTTTTCCTTTTTTTTCCCCTTTTGGGTTTTTAAAAGGTGATTTTTTGGGTTTTTTCCCAAATTTTTTTTGGGGTTTAAAAAACCCAATTTTTTTTTTTTTGGGGAAACCTTTCCCCAAAAATTTTAAAAAGGAAATTTTTTAAAAAAAAAAAAAAAAACCCCTTGGCACCGAAGAGAATTAACCAAAAATGCAGCCCCCAAATTTTTCCTTTCAAATTAAAGGGGGGGGTTAGGGGGCCAATACCCCGGGGCCCCCGGGGTTTTAAATCCCAACAAACCCTTATTTTTGGGTTAAAAACCATGACAATACTTTTTTAACCCGGGGCGGCGTGCTAGGCCACGCAATTGGCATGTCTCCTACATAATACTTATCCGAATGTCGCAAGGCACATACAATTATCAACGGTAAAACTATGTGTGCCCCGAGAGGATAAATGCGCTATCGCAAGTTTAATGTCGGAGGTAAAGGAGAAGAAAAGAAAGCGGTACCCATTTCTTTTAGATCACGACGTCGCCATCTTGAATCTGACGTCGCTAGAAACGAAGATGGCGCGTCTGCTATTGTCGTGACGTCACAGTAGGTGTGTCTAATTTCCGGGTTGGCGCCATTAATACGGCGCGTAGCCGAACGATGGCAAAAGATGCTATGTAGTTTCCTTAGAGTAAACTCCACAGCGTCGCTGTGGGATGATGACGTTGACGCCTATGGGGTAAAGTAATGCGGGCATGTGTAAGAACTGAGCCATCTGAATTTCACGTCGTTAGTCACCGTACATATTATAAGACTCTTTAGTGCTTTTTTCAGGTGTCTTCGCCTGTAGAGACAGCCTATCCACGGCTGATTACTTCTGGCAGTATCACTGACCGTCCGGGCCCAAAGTTGTGAAGATGGCGACGCTGGACAACATTTGACAGTGCGTGAAACCTTACTTTTATCGAGCACAGCCCCTTCATGCAGTATAAAGTGTTGATGTTATTGATAATGTAAGCCGATAACCAGGATAATCAAAGAGAGCTTTGCACAGCTATACGTATCATAACAAGTGCGAGTGGACATTAGTTTTAATGATACAGTTCTCACAATCTCGAGAAAAACAAACGGTTTAGCTAGAGTTGATCTACCTAGCTTTCGCGTATGTGATTGATCAGAGCTGATATAATGAAGATGGTTTAGACTTCTAATCATTTCTTCGCTACGCTTTCAGATGGTGCTATTTGGGGTCTAGGGATTTTGATGGTTTGTTTTACCGAATGTGCACTAATTGTATTAAGAAGTAATTTGCAAGGACTCAGTGCAAAGCAGCCAACTATACCATAAGTACCGTCACCATCGCCTTGATAGCGAGCTTCTGTGCACGAGGGCAAATTCGACAATTAATTGTAGTATTTCAAAATAGGAATGACAACATATGCTGCTAAAAGGCGGCACATGAAGGCAATGTTACAACAAAGGCCGATACGCCCGGAATGGTCTTAACTTGACATGCGTAAGCATCATTCGCGCGAATGTCACACACATTCGCACGCACCATACCCACTCAATACAGTTATATTTCTTTGCTATTACACCAAGCGAACGCACTACCAATGGAAACAGTATGCCAATGAACCAGCATGCAAGGGCCGTCAGCCAGGCGGTTTCCCATACTATTACTCACATAATATAAATCACATAATACACATTTGATTGATCTTCCTCGTGAAACAAGTGCAAGATCATTCGATGTTTTGAGACCAATATTTTTCGCAATCACACGCTCATCAGTGCGCATAATTGTATCTAAGCAGTAACGGAGACCGGCTTCATTTTGAGGCAATGCCATGGAACCAGTAGTATACGATACAGTGATGACTGCCAACAGCACAGGTCATTGGCCGTGTCATGAGCGCTATGCCGAGAAACGGATAATTTTAAAAGCTGCACATACCAATACTTATTGTGAATTGCGATATGAAAAAGAAACGTTCTTTCAGACTACACAGAAAACTAACGAGATTGTATGTTTGACTTGTGTGGGATGCACCACCTCTCTCGCGTCGTGTTCTGAGAGCTGTTTTTGTCGAGCACACTTCTGAGTAAATTTGTAAACCTGAAACGAAACAGCAAACATTTGGCAAGTTCAATATGAAAACGAAACCACATAGGAACTAATAAGCAATTATATTATGTATTATAATCATTGGCATTGAGCAACATAAATTGTACGCACTACAAAGATGATTACATCACAGAGTATGTCATGATGTGAACAAACGTCTTTAATCTTACATATTTCGATGTGTTTTTATTTGACATTTCAAGATCGTATAGAGTAGAGTGTGCCAACACTTTGATGAACGGAACTTCTATCTTCGAGCAATGTAGCATAAAGTTCAGCGGTACTAATTTTAAGTTTAAATATTGGCCAAATTTCTTAGGTGGAAATTTGAGAAATTTAAAACTAATCAAAGTGGTATGCGCCATGTACTTTCGTTGTGCAAGAAAGAATATCAATGCTGTGCGGATTTCCCAGTAGAATTAGGCCGTATTAAATCGAGCCCCCCTAAATTTTTCCACTTTTAAACTCAATACACGAGCGCGGCATGTAGTGGTTAGCGCTTTCGACGCCGGCGCCGGTTTATACCCGAGCAGCAAGCCGAAAATTGGTATAAACCAATGACAGTGACTGACTTTTTGAACAGTGCGGCCTGCAAATCGCCGCACATTGGCATGTCTCCTACATAATACTTATCCGAATGTCGCACAGGCCACTATACAATTATACAACGGTAAAACTATGTGTGCCCCGAGGGGATAAATGCGCTATCGCAAGTTTATATGTCGGAGGTAAGAAGGAGAAGAAGAAAGAAAGCGGTACCCCATTTCTTTTAGATCACCGACGTCGCCATCTTGAAATCTGACGTCGCTTAGAAACGAAGATGGCGCGTCTGCCGTATTGTCGTGGACGGGGTTTTTCCCGGGGTTTGGGGCCATTAATACGGCGCGTAGCCGAACGATGGCAAAAGATGCTATGTAGTTTCCTTAGAGTAAACTCCACAGCGTCGCTGTGGGATTGATGACGTTGACGTATGGGGGTAATGCGGGCATTTTAAGAACTGAGCCTCAATTTCAACGTCGTTATCACCGAAATATTATAAGACTTTTTTTATTGTGTTTTTTTCAGGTGTCTTCGCCGAATATGCACCCCTATCCCGGCTGTTATTTCGGCGTACCCTACCGTCCGGGAAAGTTGTAAAGAGGGGAACAACCATTTGACAGTGCGTGAAACCCATCGGCCACCCCCTTCTGCAGTATAAAGTGTTGATGTTATTGATAATGTAAGCCGATAACCAGGATAATCAAAGGGCTTTGCCAGCTAAGTATCTAAAATGCAGGGGAATTATTTTTGATACAGTTCCCCCCGGAAAACAATCGAAAGGGTTTACTGGGCTTGATCTCCAGCTTTCGCGTTTGTGAACGGCAATTTTAAAAAGATGGTTTAGATTTCAATCATTTCTTCGCTCGCTTTCAGATGGTGTTTTGGGGTCGGGGGTTTTGATGGTTTTGAAATGTGCCAAATTTTTTAAAAGTTTTGGGACTCGTGCAAAGCGAATTTAACCGAAAGGGTTCCCGTAACACCATCCCTTGATCGGCTTCTTTTGCAGGGGCCCGACCATTAATTGTAGTATTTAAAAATAGGTGACAACAATGCTGAAAAAAGGCGGCACAAAAAGGCAATGTTTCCCAAAAAGGGCCGATACCCACCGGGGAATGGATCAACGCATGCGTAAATTTCGCGCGAATGTCCCACATTCTCGCACCAACAACACCCAAAAACATTTATATTTCGCTTTACACCAAGCAGAACGCATACCAATAAACTTCCATAATATAAATCACATAATCCCTTTGATTTTTTCCCCGTGAAAAAAAATGCAAGTTTTTTTTTGAACCAATATTTTTTGCAATCACACCTATCAGTGCGCATTTTATCTAAGCAGTAACGGAGACCGCTTTATTTTTAGGCAAAGCCTGGAACCGAGTTTGTGTGATGACTGCCAACAGCACGGTCTTTGGGCCGTGTCATGAGCCTATGGGAAAGGGTAATTTTAAAAAATAAATATTATTTTAATTGCGTTGAAAAAAAAACTTCTTTCAGAAAACAGAAAACTAACGGATTTATGTTTGACTTGTGTGGGGAACCTCCTCCGTCGTGTTCAGAGCTGTTTTTGTCGGCCACTTCTGGTAAATTTTTAAACCTGAAAGAAAACAAACATTTGGCAAGTTAAATGAAAACGAAAACCCCATAGGGAATAATAACAATTATATTTTGTATTATAATCGGCTTTAGAACATAAAAGTACGCACTAAAAAATGATTACATCACAGAGTATTCATGATGTGAACAAATCTTTAATTTACATATTTCGATTTTTTTATTTGACATTTCAAAGTAAGGGTGACCAAACTTTGATAACGGAAATTTTTTTGGCAAAACTAAAATTCAGCGGTACTAATTTTAAGTTTAAAATTTTGGCCCAAAATTCTTTGGTGGGAAAACAGTTTAAAACTAAAAAATGGGACGCCGTAAATTTCGGGGGAGGGCAAGAAAATCAATGCGGGGATTTCCATAGAATTAGGCATATTAAAAGGAGCCCCCCCAACCATTTTAAAACCAAACACAGGGGCCGGGGGTGTAGTCCGGGTGAAACCCCGGGGGGCCCCGGGTTTTAAAACCAGACGCAGCAACCGTTTTTTGGTTAAAAAATAGAATGGCTTTTTTTAAATGCGGCTGGCGGTGCAAATTTTACCAATTATGTCTCCTACATAATACTTATCCGAATGTCGCACAGGCCCCCCACCCCTAAATTTTCCTTTTTTGTCGGAGGTAAGAAGGAGAAGAAGAAAGAAAGCGGTACCCCATTTCTTTTAGATCACCGACGTCGCCATCTTGAAATCTGACGTCGCAAAACGAAGATGGCCTCTCCTATTGTCGTGGACGGGGGCAACCCGGGGTTTGGGGCCATTTAATACGGCGCGAGCCGAACGTGGCAAAAGATGCTATGAGTTTCCTTAGAGTAAACTCCACAGCGTCGCTGTGGGATTGATGACGTTGACGCCATGGGGTAAAGTAATGCGGGCATGTGTAAGAACTGAGCCATCTGAATTTCAACGTCGTTAGTCACCGTACATATTATAAGACTCTTTTTATTGTGCTTTTTTTTAGGTGTCTTCGCCTGTAGATGATGCAGCCCTTCCACGGCTGTTTACTTCTGGCAGTATCACTGACCGTCCGGGCCCAAATTTGAAGATGGCGACGCTGGACAACCATTTGACAGTGCGTGAAACCTTACTTTTATCGAGCACAGCCCCTTCTGCAGTATAAAGTGTTGATGTTATTGATAATGTAAGCCGATAACCAGGAAATCAAAGAGAGCTTTGCACAGTATAGTATCAAAAAGTGCGAGTGGACATTAGTTTTAATGTACGTTCTCACAACTCGAGAAAACAAAAACGGTTTAGCTAGAGGCTTGATCTACCTAGCTTTCGCGCTATGTGATTGATCAGAGCTGATATAATGAAGATGGTTTAGACTTCTAATCATTTCTTCGCTACGCTTTCAGATGGTGCTATTTGGGGTCTAGGGATTTTGATGGTTTTGTTTTTTACGGGAAATAATTTGCAAGGACTCAGTGCAAAGCAGCCAACTATACCAGTAAAGGGTTCACCGTAACACCATCACCTTGATAGCGAGCTTCTGTTGCACGAGGGCAACTTCGACACATTAATTGTAGTATTTCAAAATAGGAATGACAACATATGCTGCTAAAAGGCGGCACAGAAAGGCAATGTTTACAACAAGAGGGCCGATATCGCACCGCGGAATGGTCTTAACTTGACATGCGTAAGCATCATTCGCGCGAATGTCACACACATTCTCGCACGCACACATACACCCACTCAATCAGTTATATTTCTTTGCTATTACACCAAGCAGAACGCACTACCAATGGAAACAGTATGCCAATGAACCAGCATGCAAGGGCAGCCGTCAGCCAGGCGGTTTGCCATACTATTACTCACATAATATAAATCACATAATACACATTTGATTGATCTTCCTCGTGAAACAAGTGCAAGATCATTCGATGTTTTGAGCCCAATATTTTTCGCAATCACACGCTCATCAGTGCCATAATTGTATCTAAGAGTAACGGAGCCCGGCTTCTTTTGAGGCAATGCCAGGGAACCAAAAAAAAAGGGATGACTGCCAACAGCACAGGTCATTGGCCGTGTCATGAGCGCTATGCCGAGAAACGGATAATTTTAAAAGCTGCACATACCAATACTTATTTGAATTGCGATATGAAAAAGAAACGTTCTTTCAGACTACACAGAAAACTAACGAGATTGTATGTTTGACTTGTGTGGGATGCACCACCTCTCTCGCGTCGTGTTCTGAGAGCTGTTTTTGTCGAGACACTTCTGAGTAAATTTGTAAACCTGAAACGAAACAGAAAACATTTGGCAAGTTCAATATGAAAACGAAACCACATAGGAACTAATAAGCAATTATATTATGTATTATAATCATTGGCATTGAGCAACATAAATTGTACGCACTACAAAGATGATTACATCACAAGTATGTCATGATGTGAACAAACGTCTTTAATCTTACTATTTCGATGTGTTTTTATTTGAATTTTAAAATCTAAATAGGTGTGCCAACCGATGAACGGGAAATTCATCTTGAGCAAGTAGAAAAGTTCGCTACAATTTTAAGTTTAAATATTCCCAAATTTTAGGTGGAAAACTTGAAAATTGAAAACTAATCGGAAAAGGGACGATTACTTCTTTGAGAGGCAAGAATATCAATGCTGTGCGTTTCCAGAAATTAGGCATTGTAGAATGCGAGCCCACCCAATTTTTTACTTTTTAAACTTTAAACACGAGGCGCGGGAGGTAGTGGTTTGCGCTAAAGGCCCCCGGCCCCGGGGTTTTCCAAGCCACCCGATATAGGAAAAAAACCCAAAAGACAGTGTGACTTTTTAAAATTGGGGGGAATTATGGGCACATTGGCATGTCTCCCCATAATCATCCGTGTCCACGGCCCTATAAAAATACAACGGAAAACTATGTGTGCCCCGAGGGGGAAATGCGCTATCGAATTTTTGTCGGAGGGAAAAAGGGAAGAAGAAAAAAAGCGGTACCCCCCCTTTTTTTTGTACCGACGTCGCCATCTTGAAATCTGACGTCGCTTTGAAACGAAGATGGCCTCTCCTATTTTGACGTCACAGTAGGTGTGTCTAAATTTTCCGGGGTTTGGGGCCATTAAACGGCCGGGAGCCAACGATGGCAAAAAAGTATGTATTTTCCAATAAACTCCCAGCGTCGCTGTTTAATTTGGCCAGGGGGAAAATAATGCGGGCATGTGAAGAACTGAGCCATCGTTTTAACGTCGTTATCACCGTACATATTATAAGACTCTTTTTATTGTGCTTTTTTTAGGTGTCTTCGCCTGTAGATGTGCGCCCCTTCCCGGGTGAT